>JACXGM010039730.1:0-10506 GCA_016801145.1 Umbra pygmaea
GTATTTTAGAGTTGAGCTTCAGAAATACTCGTGGAAATGTAGCTTGCGTGGACGCTACCGCACTACTTAATAAATAAAATAGCTTCACTACTGTAAAGCTATTTGATTCAGAAAACAGTGACGCTACGACCACGCTACTGAGAAATGTAATTAAACTAGTAACGGCGCTACTTGTAGCGACGCTACTGCCCATCACTGCCACTAGGCCACATTGCCACACACATACATATTAAGCAGTTTGCTTACACGGTTTCAGCATTACACTTAACATAATGTCAGCCATGTTAATTAACCATTAACATTACATAGGGAATATTTTATTTTATGTTTTATTATTATATTAATTATATAAAACTTTACACAACATTACAATGGTATGTGTCAGCCCAAGTCTCTCTATATATAAATAACTACTTGTAATTATGTTGGGTAAAATTCCTCTTCAAGGAAAAATAAATACAACAAAATGTGAAGACCAGGGTGTAGACTTTCACCGGAGACTGCTTTAATTGGACAAGAATAAGAGTGGGTGTCAGAAATGTAGTTTCTATGTCCTTGTGCTTTTGTATGGATACTCAACAGCACAGAAAGTCTAGATAAGCATGTTCATCTCATCTGCATTTCTCAGAGACGAAGAGACACTTCCACACGATCAGCGCTTTGATTTCTTTTGCATGGAGAGAGAGAGATGATAATTAGTTTGTGATGGTGGCAGCAAATTGGACTTACAAGGAACCAAATATCTTCCACCCACTTAGAAAAACAATTTTCCTGCTTATTATATTAGTGGGCCATGCTTCTCCCCAGTTAATCATCCTTCTCTTCTTATGCAGAGAGAGAGAGAGAGAGAGAGCGAGCGAGGGAAGAGAAAGAATATATGGAGAAAGAGAGAGAGATGAGCCTGCAAAATCAGATAATCATTTCTGCTAGGAGGATTAGAGAGATCCTTCTCTTTCAGAGCCGTCGTAGCAATGGATAAGTATGTGTGTGTGTGTGTGCGTGTGTGCGTGTGTGCGTGCGTGTTTGCGTGCGTGCGTGCGCAAGAGTTTCTGTGAGACACTGTTTGACACTTACCCCTGAATAACAACTCAGTAATTGCATTTGGCCTGTAATTGTCCGTGTGTGAATATGAAACCGGATGGAATATCTATTCAATTTGTCTGCTCATTGTTTTTCTTCTCCTCCATCGTGTCTGTGTCTATAGGTTCCTTTCTCTCTCCCTTTTCTTACTTCGTTACAGTTTCTGTCAGGCTCTGTGGCGGTAGTGCTGCCTTGCGTAGATGTCTAGTTAGAGCGTTCTCCTCACGGTCGAAGGGGAGGGAGATCCTACCAGGCTGTGGCGTGAGGGAGAGAGCGACAGGGCGGCACAGGATGATAAATGGGGGGTGTTACTGAACACTACTCTGTTATAAAGCATTCTTCCCTGCACTCTTCACTGCCTTGGCGTCATTACACTCAGCCACCCCTCTTTGAGGGCCAGGAAAGAGGTTCTATGCAAAGTTAACTGGCTATTTTTCTTTCTGTTGGTTTCCCCCAAAACATAGTTTAATATGACTGCCTCCTTCTAGCCTGTTCCTTTATCAATTCTCCACTTAGGGCTAGCAAAGGCATTGTTTAGCACATCACACATTTGGAGAGTGTTGCTGGACAGTCTATATTGGCCCATATTCCATTTTGCAGGCATTTTCGGGGCTCATAGTGAGCTTTCCCAGTTTGGAATTCTGTATCGATTAGGTTAGTATTGTTGCATGGCATACCAATAACTGTTTAATATAATAGTAACAGGTTTATTCATCATTTAGATTGACAGGACAGTAGGAATGGCTAGAGAGACGCTAGATAGACAGGTATGGGGTAGAGAGAGACAGAGAGGTAGGGCACAGGCAGTCAGCTGAGCTGGGGCTTGAATTATCGTGGCCAGGTGGCATGTCTTGAGAGGATACTTTATTATGCATCAATACAATTATATATATTTTCAATTCATGCAAGTATACTAGCAGATGTAATCATTTACTACTGTACATTCCAACCATCACACACCTGCTTTTCTGTCTGCTCTGCCTGCTCTCCTCAATCAGTTTTGTAAATATAATTTCAATATAATCCCTTTGATGCCAGCCCTGATGTCAGTCTTCTGTTGTTACATTAGCACAGACAAACAAAATATGGAAAAAATATGGCTTATATTATCGGCCACTATTTCCTGTGTGATTTTGTGCACATTCTTAAAAAAAACTAAAAAATTGCTATTATTTTGCTGTTTGTACTACATTAACATATGGTAAAATGTTAAGATGATAAAACAAATGCAGTGAATGGGTAGACCGGAGGCAAATGTGAAGTGAAAGAAAGATTTAATACCACACGATAACACTAGCACAAAATAAACAAGACTTATAATCAAAACTCATCTCATCTTCAACCGCTTATCCGGAGTCTCCAAACTTCCCTTTCCCTGGCCACATTAACCAGCTCTGACTGGGGGATTCCAAGGTGTTCCCAGGCCAGTGTGGAGGTATAATCGCTCCATCTAATCCGGGGTCTTCCACGAGGCCTCCTCTCAGCTGAATGTGCCTGGAACACCTCCCTAGGGAGGCACCCAGGGGGCGTCCTTACGAGATGCCCGACCGATCTCAACCGGCTCCTTTCTATGCGAAAGAGCAGTGTCTCTACTACGTGTTCTTCTTGGATGACTGAGCTTCTCACCCTATCCCTAAGGGAGACGCCAGCCACCTTCCTGAGCATTTTGGCCGGTTGTACATGCAATCTCATTCTTTTGGTCATGACCCAGCCTATATGACCATAAGTGAGGGTAGAAACAAAGATTGACCGATAGATTGAGAGCTTTGCCTTGCCTTTCTTTTGCCTTGCCTATGGCTCAGCTCTCTTTTCGTCACAATGGTGCCGTAAAGTGAATGCAACGCTGCTCTGATTCTCCAGCCAATCTCACACTCCCTTGTCCCCTCACTCACGAACAAGACCTTGAGGTACTTAAACTCCTTCATTTGGGGTAAGGACTCATTCCCTACCTGGAGTACGCAATCCACCATTTTCCTGCTGAGTTATGGCCTCAGATTTATAGGTGCTAATCCTCATCCCAGCCGCTTCACACTTGGCTGCGAACCGATTCAGTGAGTGCTGAAGGTCACTGACCGCCATCAGGACCATGTCATCTGCAAGAAGCAGTGGTGAAATCCTCAGCCCACCGAACTACAACCCCTCCCCACCATGACTACGCCTCAATATCCTGTCAGAGAATATCACAAACAGGCTTGGTGACAAATCACAGGCTTGGTGACAAATCGCAGCCCTGGCGGAGGCCAACCCTAAACAGGAACAAATCCGACTTACTGCTGAGAACCCGGACACAGCTTTCACTTTTGGCATACAGAGATTAGATGTCCCTGAGCAGAAACCCACTCACCCCATACTCCCGCAGCACCTCTGACATTATCTCCTGGGGTACCCAGTCATACACTTTCTCTAGATCCACAAAACACATGTAGACCGGATGGTCATATTACCAGGCCCCCTCCAGGATCCTTGTGAGAGTAAAGAGATGGTCCGTTGTTTCACGGCCAGAACGAAATCTGCATTGTTCCTCTTCACTCTGAGGTTCGACTATCGGCCAAACCCTCCTTTCCAGAACCTTGGAGTAGACTTTACCAAGGAGGCTGAGAAGTGTGATCAGGCGAACCACCAACCCTGTCTGCCACTCCTTTGGCACCTCCTTTGGCAGCCTCTCTGGGAACAATCACCTAACCATGGTAGAGAAGATTGTGTGTCCCTGTGAAACTGAGGGCTGTGTTGTTTGGAGCCTTGTACTCTTGGTAGGGTTTCCCATGGCAGAGTGGTCTCAGGTGAGGGGCCAGACTAAGAATGGTTAAAAGTGGAATTAAGACCGTGCCTGGAGGAAGACAGTGAGCAGGCATCTGGTGGCTCGGTTTGCCACGGAGCCCGATCAGGCACAGCCCGTAAGAGTCACGTGGCATCTCTCTTCTCTCCATCCTGTGATTCGGGTGCACTGTCACACGGGTGGCGGTGAAGGTCAGGGGCATTGACTGACCAGACCCGGGCAGCGGAGGCTGGCTGGGTGAAACAGAACATAAAATGGGTGACACTTGAGCCATGAAGGAGTGGCTCCAGCCATGAAATTTCCCAATCAGAAGGGTAACCTTGACAGCAATGAAGGGAGCCAGCAAGAGTGGGGGGGCAGGGGACCACCAACAGGGGGTGGATCCACCGTGGTAGGCAGAACCTCCAGCACAGGCATGGTAGACAGGGCCTCTGCAGTGGAGTAGGGGGCAGGGCCTCTGGCACTTGCACTGGAAATATGGGCAGAGCCACATACATGGGCACAAAGGGCATAGACTCAGGCACGGCATTGAAGGCAGAGCCACTGGCACAGGCGTAGAGCGTGGAGCTGCAGACACTGGAATGGTGGGCTGCAGACCAGATCACCAAGGAAAGGATGGATGGGGCTGCAGCAGTGAAGGGTCGGTCTGCAGTGGCAGGTCCAGAAGTCACACTGGCTGGCTAGTAGGACAGGCGGTTAAGGGACTGCTCGCTGACTAACCTGCCTAGCCAGCCAGACTGGTGGTGAGGGGACCGCTAACCACTTGACCTGCTTAGCCCGTGGGACTGTTAATAGAGGAGCCACTAGTTGGCTAAGCTACCAAGCTAGTGGGACAGGTGTTGGCCGGTGTGCTAGCTGGCTAGGCTACCTGCCAAATGGGACTGGTGACAAAGGAAACTGGGACAACTCAAGACCATCTCCTCGTGATCTTCCTCTGACAAGTACTGCTCTGATGTGTAGCTCACCTTGTCTGCTCAGTACCTGCGCTCTTCCCAGTCAGTGTTGTCCTCCTCCAGTCTTAAAACCAGCCAGATTGCTCCTCCTCATTGTCGTCATCCTCCTCCGACAAGTATATCTCCAGGTCTTCTTGTAAGTAACACACCGACAAGCAGGGCTATACCCTTACGTTTTCTCCGGGTCAGCACATAGGACAAGGCAAAAATACCCTCAGCATGGCTCTGTGCCCGACATCTCACCCCCAAATCTGGTATGGGAAACTAAGTGGACTGTACCCCTCCTGAACTACCCTGATGTGTAGAGGGTAGGGAGTACAGCCCCGGGATTACTGGAGGCAATCGAGAGAAGCAGAAATAAGCGCCTCCAGTTCATCACTGTCAAAGTCCAGTATGATAGAAGGATCTACCCTCACCCAGTGCCACATTCTGTTTTTGCTGCCTCCTGTGTATTAAGTCATTTATTTTGTAACGAATGAGGTGTAGGGAGTAGACAAGAGACGAATGTGAAGTGAAAGAAAGAGTTAATGTCACAAGAAAACAATAGGACAAAATAAACTAGACTACTATGAGTCATTAACTAACCATTGGTTAGATACAATGTCATTGTTATATCCGGTTGAAACAGAACATGAAACGTAGTCAATGACTCAGGCACTGCCACGGAGCTCATAGAAATTTTAGTTATTGAAAAGTGTTCCTTAGGCAGATCTGCCTTGGAGGCAGAAGTCATTTGATTGGTTGATTCAAAACTGAGGGCAGACCTCACATAACATCGAAAATGTGCACATGAGCATAAATTTCTCTGTTTTTAATCATATCTAACCGTACACCTAACCTTAACCCTAACCTTAACCACACTGAGTGTTAAAATGTAATCATGTGCTATATATATATATATATATATATATAAATCATAATTATAAATCTAAATTAAACTTAATGTGTGGTCCGCCCTCAGTTTTGAATCAACCAATCAAAGGACTTCTGCCTCCAAGGCAGATCTGCCTGGAGAACACTTTTCAATAACTAAAAGTCCTATAAGCGCCACGCTCTGGCAACATGAAAGATTAATATACCATTGATCATTTAGACCATTTTTGAGTTTTAGGAACTACAGAATGTAGTTCTCTTAATAACATGTATACTTCAAGATTTTAAATTAATTCCAACATGAGAATGTAAAAATCTGTTGTTTTTGGGGCTTGTGTAATTGCTTCTACTTGTGAGCAGATTTGGTGTGTGTTACCAGAAGAATTATGAGGTCTCATGCCTCAGTGTTTTACCCGTACTGGCACAATGACATGCCGCTCATTGAATAGGTTTTGTACATTTCTTCCTCCTTTTTCTCGAGCCAAATCAGCCATGTTATGCAGTAATACATTTATCAACAGGAAGTTAAAGTCAATATGTGTTGTGTTGAGAAGTGTAAGTATCAGTTTTTCGTCCACATAAATTATAAAATGCAAATAAGTGTCTGGGGAAGAGACGCTAGGCAGAGTGTAGTCTGTAGTGGGCTGTACGGTAGTTTGTACTGCTGAGTGAATGGGAGTGTGGGTTGGATCAGTTAGTAAGAGCTCTATAGAGAAATAGAACCCTGGCTGCATTCCTTTTCCCATTGGCCCTTCTAACACTCACCGTTGCCACAGTTCCTCAACACTTAAAGAAGGAAGAAAACACCCCATCTGTGCACTAGCTCTTTCATCAAGCAGCGTCAATCTCCAACACACACGCATGCACAGTTGCGTGAACACACATAGCAACAGTGCCTCTAGTCAGGGACATTTTAACAGATGGCTGGTCATGGCTCAAGCCCAGACTCTGACTCTCAGGCCACTTCAGATGGCAGCTCAACGCCAGTCATAATGAGGCTCTCACACACAAACAGTCCATCCAGATATACTGTATGAAGGAGAGATAGGGATAGGGACACACACACACACACTGTCCCTATCTCTCCTTCATCCAGATATACTGTATGAAGGAGAGATAGGGACAGTGTGTGTGTGTGGGCGGGCGAGAGAGGGCTTATTAAAGAGAACTGTTAAAATTAAGTGCTAAAGTAGAATTAAAACTAGAACTAAAACAAGACAGTAGTAAACATTTTGTTCTACAGTAAACCCCTTAGGCGAAGCCATGTCATTTTGCAAATGCTAGAACTCAGGCATCTAATGTCCCCCCCCAACTGATTTCATTTTGGTGTCCGCTGGAGATCATCAGTGAGCTTGATTTTTGAAGTCCAGCAGTAATTTTAATGCAATTTAGTGCAAAACATTGCCATTGTTAATTATGGGCAAGTTATGGAGAAGGAGGAGCCCTGAAGTTGAAAAGGGATCCACAATGCAAGGAGTCATTACATCACAAATTGTAATGGCCAAGTTGAACCATCAGGTTAAAAAAGTACAAAATATATAACTTCTTCTTTGCCACAAAATGTTCCTTAAACATAATTCAGAATTCATTTTGGAAGTACTTTAATTTGATGAAAACTCTTCCACTTGTATTACACCAGCTTAAGTACACCACTTTTAATTGTTTCAGTTCAGGTTGTTAGTCTATTTTAACAGCGAGGGGGTACGTTAAACAGAGGGTGAGGAACACACGATGAAAGAGAAAGAGGAAGGGAGAGAGAGAGAGAGAGGGAAGGAGAGGGAGGGGGAGAGAGAGAGCAATAGAGAGAGAGAGAGAGAGGGAGGAAGAGAAAGAGAGGGGGGAGAGAGGGAGAGAGGGAGAGGGAGAAAGAGAGGGAGAGGGAAAGAGAGAATGGGAAGGGAAATGAAACAGAATGGCACAAAATGATAATATATGACCTGCCTTCTATGTTATATAGCAGGAGGAAAAAGAGCAGTGGTGCATTTAAAGAGAAGATTATTATGTCAAGACTCAGTAATACCTTTTTGAACACGTTGTGTGTGTGTTGGGGGGGAGGTGTACTTGTGGACTTTGTGGCAATAACATTGATGTCATCAGTAATGGCAGTCTTTTTTTTTGGCATTGAACTATACATGTTTTAAAAGTGATTTGTCTTCTACTTATGAAGAGTCAGGTGTGTATTAACAGTTAAGTGCTTACGAAGAGTCAGGTGCTTATTAACAGTCTAATGTTTATGAACAGTCTAATGTTCATTAACAGTCTAATGTTTATGAACAATCTAATGTTTATTAACAGTCTTAATTTTTATGAACAATCTAATGTTTTTTATAAAACGGGTCCGGTGATATCTGCAATTTGATTGGCTAAAATTGCATTCCAAGCCTTTGACAATTCCCTGATATCCGCACTGTAGAATGTTGCCTTTTCACTAAATTGCTTAGTATGTAATCAAAAAGTATCACTACGCCCCCCTGAGGAGCTGAACAAAATAAAAAACATGGCGGATAATTCCTCTCGCTTCAAATCTCAACACCAACTTCCAAATAAGACCATCTAAAAAATTTAAACTATTTTAACATTCACTTACCACAAAAAGTTTGTCACTGATGTAGACATGCTAACCAGCCACAGGTTTTAAGTAATCTAATCTTTTTTGTAACAAAGTGTTTTTTCGTGACGAAGCGATAGCTAGCTAGTGGCTGTCATGTCAATAACTGTCAATACACCGGTGGCTGGCTCGTTAGCCTAATGTGTGACCTACCACTCACATTTCACACGCTGAGTTTTCCACATATCACGGGTTGGGTTGTTAATATCCATCTAACCCTAGACGCCTTTCTTCATATTTTAAAATATCAAGAAATATCCTACATTGACATCTTTATTATAAAAAAAGAGGAATTACAATAGCCTACCCGTTCTACCGGCAAAATTAAGATAGGCTACTTCTCTATGAAAACGATTGTTTGAATAAGTTTTACAAGTTGCCTGATAATATTGTTCTGCCTATGTTTTATTTATATTTTGTGTAAATTGTTGAGGCATATAGCCTGCAATTGTTAGCAAATTGAATGATCTCTCTCCCTCTGAAATCATCCGAATATTAATAACCGGGCGGGTCACCAGACATTCGGGGTTTAGACAATCCATTGATAGGCCTATATATCCGGAGCTGGAGGGATTGCATGTGTTTAATTATATTTTATGTGTGCTATTACATTATTTGTAATAACAGTTTATGAACAGTCAGTTGCTTATTAACAGTCTAATGTTTCATGAACAGTCTAATATTTATGAACAGTCTAATATTTATGAACAGTCTAATGTTTATAAACAGTCAGTTGCTTATGAACAGTCTAATGTTTCATGAACAGTCTAATATTTATGAACAGTCTAATGTTTCATGAACAGTCTAATATTTATGAACAGTCTAATATTTATGAACATTCTAATGTTAATGAACAGTCAGTTGTGTATGAACAGTCTAATGTTTATGACCAGTTTCTTATGAACAGTCTAATGTTTATGAAACAGTCTGTTGCTTATGAACAATCTAATCTTTATGAACAGCCAGTTGCGTATGAACAGTCTAATATTTATGAACAGTCAGTTGCTTATGAACATACTAATGTTAATGAAAAGTCAGTTGCGTATTAACAGTCTAATGTTTATAAACAGTCGAATGTTAATGAACAGTCAGTTGCTTATGAACAGTCTAATGTTAATGAACAGTCAGTTGCTTATGAACATACTAATGTTTATGAACACGTTGTTCATGAACACCTTGTTTATGAACAGTCGAATGTTACTGAACAGTAATTTGCTTATGAACAGTCTAATGTTTATGAACAGTCTAATGTTTATGAACAGTCAGTTGCTTATTAACAGTCTAATGTTTATGAACAGTCTAATGTTTATGAACAGTCAGTTGCTTTTGAACAGTCTAATGTTTAAGAACAGTCTAATGTTTACGAACAGTCTAATGTTTATGAACAGTCTAATGTTCATGAACAGTCTAATGTTTATGAACAGTCTAATGTTGTTTATGAACAGTCAGTTGCTTATGAACAGATCTAATGATTATTAACAGTCAGGTGCTTGTCCAACATAAATCAAGAGACATTTATTCAGTCTTCTAATGCATTGAATTATGTAGCTGGCTGTGTGGAAAGAAACGCTGTGGCCATCTCTAAGAGGGTCTGTATGGACCTTTGGTGAAGAAGCTTCCTGAATCCATCCCTGCCTGGGTTCCCCTGGTGCATCCAAGTAGTCTGGCCATGCTACTCTGAAGGCCCATAACAAAGACATTGGATTGCTCCTGCAGTGCATGTTTTTTCATGTATTCTGTGTCTTCCACAACTGCAGGAATAACAATAATAGATCTAGGTTTGTACAGTACGTAGTAGTGTTTACTAGGGATGGTTCTCGAACCCGGTTCTATTACGGACCCGGTTCCACATTTTTCAAAACCCGATAATCAATAAGGTCCGAGCTTATCGATACTGCTATCGAGACTAGTGAACAAGTGCGTCAATTGTGTATACCTTGGAATTATTATTATATAAAATGAAAACGAATTTCGCTTTAACTTCTTATTTTCTCACCCCCTTGTCCACGCAACACAATTCTCGAGCGATTTGCTTTGCGCTGAATAAAACAAGTTTGACTGTTTTTACCAAATCACACACTGTATGTATATAATATACATGTGTTTAATGTTATGTTGCAGTTACGTATTACGTAGTGAAACCTAAACATCATTCGGGGCGGGAAGACAAATCTGAGTATAAGAAGTTTGCATTAAACGAGCATCGAACAAAAGAT
>JACXGM010039731.1:0-10378 GCA_016801145.1 Umbra pygmaea
TCATGGAGGAGCTTGTTCATGGAGGAGCATGGTCATGGAGGAGAAACACAGCATTTATATACATAGCTATTAAATATGAATATAAATTGAAATGCATTTGTCCTGTTTATTTTAAATTCAATGTGTTATCAAATTTTTTATTTGCTTTGGCAATGCCAAAAAATGGTTCCCATGCCAATAGAAAATTGTTTCATTTGAATTAAACTGAGCAATGTTTTATTCTGAAATATGATAATTGATCCTCTTCTTCATTCATAGAAACATACAGCTTTTTGCTTACATTCTGAAGACACACAGTTGACAAATTAAAACTGTGCCCTCATACACCATAACTAGACTTTTATTTTGAAAGAGAGAGAGAGATACAGACAGCCACACAGACAGATACAGCATGGATAACAGTAAGATCCTTGATAATACTGGTTTTAAATAGGCAAATGCACTGTAGCCTGCATATGTGTGTTCTAAATGCTCAGAGTCTTCCTGAGATTTAAATGGCAGAGACACAGACACTCATAATCAAGAGTAGAGAGACGGTTCTCAGAAGAGTAATCAAACTCATTAGTGCTGATTTAAGATATGCTTAATGACACAGTTTAAGACAATAGATGGCAATCGTTAGAGAAGCAATAAATAAAAATAGGGCAACATATCAAGTGCGAGAGTGGAGAACAGTGACTGAATCACTGTCTTTTTCGCGGGCCAAGTGTTGATAATACTTTAATGCAGATGGTACTTCAAACTTCTCCGAGTTTGATCACACCATGAAGGTCATCACACTAAAAGGTAATGATTTTCCGGCCCTTTAAGAACCCCAGTAATGTCTGATGAGGGTACTTTAAGTATCCATGTAATGTCTGATTGGAGAAGGGTTGGGGGGTCTTTAAGAACCCCAGTAATGTCTTATTGGAGAGAGGGTGGGGGGGTCATTAATCTGTCCTGCATTAATGAGTAATATGTAATGATGTTTATATGGAAGAGGTGCAGGTTGAAGTGGGAGGTGAAGAGGCCAGAGTAATGAAACAATAATAATATGTAATCATCATCATTACCATCATCATCATCATCATCATAATAATAATCAGAAGCTCTGCATTTTGAGAAACGCCATTATCGTTATTATCGCTAATATTACAGATGACTGAGGATTCCACGAGCCCCGATTGGCCCTGGTAGAGTTGTCGTCATGGTAACAGATGACAGAATGTTCAAAGCTTTATTATTGAATTACGCTAAAAGCCATTCAGAGCAAATGGGGCTTGAACGCCTCACCATCTGATGAAGAGTAGCAATGGACAACATCACTGAGGTGAGAGAGTGAGAGGGACAGACAGAAAGTCTGTAGCCTGTCTGACAAAACACAGATTCATTCAGATACAAATTACATTGAGAATTACAAAAATGACCAAATGTATATGTTACCCCTTACAGATTTTAGACCTAAAATAAAACTGTCCATCAATGTCATTTATCTTATGAGTTACAGGCTGGTTAAGCATTAAAACTAGTGTGGAAAAACATGTTTATCTTTTTACACAATATATGAAGAAAACAAATGTCCGCAACTCAGAAATGCTCCTGTGTAATTTAATAAGAACGCACAACTGCATTTCTGAGTTGTGGACATTTGTGCTCTTCACATATTTTGACTTTTCTGTCCTGCACCTATACAAGTGGATGTGCAATATTCTTTATATCTATCACTATCTTTTTACACAAAACATCTACTCAGCACTTCTGGCCTATCTCCTCTGGTCTATCTCCTTTGGCCTATCTCCTCTGGTCTTTCTAAGCAGACAGACATTGTGGGACAGGTATCAGTCAGGAAGTTTTCATCCATTCCCAGCTATCGCTTACAAAGTACAGCAGATAGTCTAGCGATTATACCACCTAACCAGTAACCAAAAGGTTGCTAGATTGGATCTCTGATCCAGAAGGGTAGAAATGTTTGTTTTTTCTTCTCTCCGCCTTGCCCCGATTTGGAACGTCTCCAACATCGGTCTATACATTCATTTTCAGTTGGCTCTTGAGTATACTACACAACCAAAATTGTGTAGACTTTTACCTAGCTAACGTATCAAACAGTATGATTTACCCTCCACCATGCTTTTCATGCATTTCAATTATTACCGGTACTGTACTTACGGTACCCTTCAAAGGTATTGGGACACAAAAAATAAAAAAACATTCAATTTTTGCTGTACACAATGCATATGCAAATATGATTCAAATGTGAATTTGAGGAAAGAGGAATATCACTTCTATTTCTAGCTGTTTCAAAACGTTTTTCAGTGTTCCATCCCTCCATTTTATGTGAGCACAAATAATTGGGACATTTGCCTCACAGGTGTTTCAAATTGTTTGTGTTTCCTGTTGAATTGATTGTTCACACTAAATAAATGTGAATGTGTAGTCTCAGTACCTTCATTTGCTTTTGCCTTTGGACTTTGGGTTTGGTATTAGTCGGCATAATTACATGGCGTCACAAATGTGCAGATGCATCTTGGCTACCAATGTACAAGAAAATGCAACCACAGTTGCGTGGCACTGCTAATGCATCCAAGAAGGTCACAAGGGAAAAAGGTGGAATGTTTTAGACTGGCCAATTTAATCCCCGGATTTAAATCAAATTGAACATTTATTTCACTTGGTGAAGACGAGATTAAATTCAGAAAATCCCCATAACAAGTAACATCTTAAAATGGCTGCAGTAAAGGTTTGGCAAAGCATCACAATGGATGACAACAACAATTTAGTCATGTCAGTGAGTTGTTTGCAAGGGATTTGCGATTAAATGCTAGCTTTTATACTGCTTACATTTAAATTGCATTTTTCCAATACATACATGTATGCTTACTCTGAAAATGCTTACGTAAAAGTTTAAAACATACAGAAATAAAAAGTGACAGTCTGTACTCTCGCCTAATATTCATCTTTGAATCATATTTTCATATGCTTTGAGTTTACAGCAAAAATAACAATTTTGATTTAACTGTCCCAATACTTACGGAGGGCACTGTATCTATACACCAACAACCCCACTTTTAAGGACGTTTAATGCTTTTTGTGAAGGGAAAACATAAATGAGAAATTGTTCAAATGTGCCCACCTGATTAAGTAAAGGTTAAATAAAATCTAAAAAAAACATTAATAAACAAAATAATTTCCAAAAACAAAAAGCAGTCCTAAATTATACATAACTTACTGTCTTGTAAATCAAACACTTATTGGCATTGATTCAACTGATTTTAGGATAAGAGTTTAATAGTTTCCATGTGACAGAAAGACTAGCACTGGTACTATAAATTACGTATCAAAATATGCAGTGGTTTGTGGCCTAAATGCAAAGGGTCACAATTGGGGCAAACTAAACACGGCACTTCACAAAAAGAACCCGATGTGTGAAGTCTGGTGGAGGAAGCATCATGCTTTGGGTATGTTTCACATCACCTTGACCTTGTCAATTGTAGCAATGTACATAAATATCAAGAAATAGTAATATAAAGTTTGAGTTTTTTTTTTAAATAGTTTAATTTCACATATAACACCCCTTGAAAGTGTTAATAATGGTGTGAATATAATCCTAATGCATGAAACTGAGACACTGAC
The DNA here is from genome assembly GCA_016801145.1 of Umbra pygmaea. Taxonomy (NCBI): domain Eukaryota; kingdom Metazoa; phylum Chordata; class Actinopteri; order Esociformes; family Umbridae; genus Umbra; species Umbra pygmaea. Next base: position 3,610 of record JACXGM010039731.1, read on the forward strand.
ATGACCAACGTTCGACAAGAGTGTCAATTTAATAGCTTAACCATTCCTGCCAAAGATGTTAATGGTGCTATTTCTAGAATTAGTGTGAAAACAGAACAACATTGTCTTTCAGTGAACAGCTCCTAAAAGCTATAGAACATGTAGTTCATGATATTTAAAAAACAAAACAACAAACTGCTTGTCAACCACAATTAAGAAAAGGTTGGGACAGTATGGAATATTCCAAAACACTAACAAAAGGTTTCATTTATAAATGGAATTCACCTTGTACGTGTGCATTACGATGTGATGTTTTACTTGTTTTCAGTGCCCAAATGCTTAATAAGTGTTATTAAAAGAGAAGGCGATGTTACACAGTGGTAAACAGTCGACTGTCCCAACTTTTTTGTTGTGTTACAGTCATCAGATTTGAAATTAATGTATATTTTCCAAAATATTATTTTTTACACTCACAAAGTAAAACATCACATAATGTGTTAACAATGTTTTTTCAAAACAGTACAGGGTGAACTGAATTGTGTTCAATGTTCTCAGTTCTATTTTCGGTTGTTTTTTGCATTTTCCATACAGTTCTTTTGGAAATGGTGTTGTATTATAGCTAAACATCTTTAAAGTGCATTAACACATTTTCACTGTTTTCAGTTTCTTGGACTTACTTTTCCACATTTATATCCCACAAAAACTTAAGTTACATCAATGCAGTAATATTGTGTAATTTTGTGGCGTCAATTTTGAAAACTCACCAGCTCATTCAGGTACTGCTTTACTATTGCTAGTAATACTATTGCTAGTAAAACTATTGCTAGTAAAACTATTGTTAGTAAAACTATTGCTAGTAAAACTATTGCTAGTAATACTATTGTTAGTAAAACTATTGCTAGTAAAACTATTGCTAGTAAAACTATTGCTAGTAACACTATTGCTAGTAACACTATTGCTAGTAACACTATTGCTAGTAAAACTATTGCTAGTAAAACTATTGCTAGTAACACTATTGCTAGTAACACTATTGCTAGTAATACTATTGCTGGTAAAACTATTGCTAGTAACACTATTGCTAGGAATACTACTGTTAGTAAAACTATTGCTAGTAACACTATTGCTAGTAAAACTATTGCTACTAATACTATTGCTAGTAAAACTATTGCTACTAATACTATTGCTAGTAAAACTATTGCTAGTAATACTATTGTTAATAAAACTATTGCTAGCAAAACTATTGCTAGTAACACTATTGCTAGTAACACTATTGCTAGTAACACTATTGCTAGTAATACCGGTATGTTTAGTGTGTCAGTCTAAGCTCCCTACTCTGGACCCGACATTCCCCCTGGCTATCAGGGTTAGGGCCCCTGGTCAGCCGACTGTGTATGTCCTTCCTGTCTACCCATATATACCTGTCTCCCTAGCATTCGGCTTCCAACGGTTCACTCATTAAAATAATACAAAATACCTCCTGAAATAGAGAGATTGGCTAGCTAAAAGCTCCTGGATAACAAAATAGTGTTACTTATCAAAGAATGTAGAAGAGGGCAGATAAGAACGTTCTCTGATATACGACAGTTACCATGCCTGCTAGCTTTGCTGATCTTTAACAAACCAACAGGTTTGTGTGTGTGTGTCCAGATCAAGTGGGGACTCACCGTGTGTGTGTGTGTGTGTGTGTCTGTGTGTGGCTTCTATTTGGGAAAGGTAGATAAGAAGGTGCTGTGGATGGTAGAGATCTAGATAATAAACCCCCACAGCACTGCTGTATATCTGCTCCTTAATGGTTTTTTCCACTGTTCATAACCAGCAGAGTTCACTGAGGTGAAGTGTCTGTGAAAAATAGAAAGTATTATAGACAAATAATATACTGAATTTCCAAACAAGCGTCTGTCGTTAAAATACATTTCAAAATGCGGTTAAAAACATTTTTTTTGGCAGAATGTTTGTTTCAAATGTACACTAAAATGCATTCCGAAACATTAGATTTTTTGTTGGGTTAAATGATATCCAAAGGAACCTCATTGTACAAAACGTGTGTGTGTGTTCAAGGACAAAGTGTTCAGCAGTCAAAGTGGGGTGTCGCAATGTATCTCTAAGGACCTCCTTTTATGCTCAGTGAGCTTTTAACGTCCTCAAAGGGAATGATGTAGAATAATATTATGTTATTATTATATATTAAGTAACTATATGCTAATGTGTGACTTGTGAAAGCCATTTGATCTATTAGCTGTCATTTGCCAGTAATCAAATTCTCTCTCTTATACAGGACAGTTTAAATAAACAAATTAGAGGCAGTTTGTCCCACGTATTATTCTCTCCACGCATAATTCACATCCCTGCATAATACGTGAGAAATGATCATTGAAAATTATTTAAACTCAGGAGAGGAAGGTTTATTAAAATATGCTAAAAATAATTTAAAAAAGAGAAAATGTGCAGTTGATTAAAGGGTCCTGGCATTGAAAAAGCATTAAAGAATAATTATGACCATTTCACCTTGTTTGCATCTGCAGTTATATTGTAGTGTGGAGGTGGTTTAACAAAACTACTTTCCAATTCCTTACCTGAACCATTTCACGTGACATGAGTGGTGGTCAGGATTCATTGTTTATGGTTTTCTTGTAGGAGCTGTTTAGGACGTTAGCAGCATGTTCACAACCGTTGATGGGTAGATGAGCTCAGACATGAGCAGTGGTGTCCCCAGAAATCTTTCATAGGGGAAGCCAGACGAGGCCACTGAAAAGCTTGACATAACTGAATTCTATTACGCTGTTTTAGTGTATAGGGTAGTTGAAAACTATGGAATTGCATCCTGATATACTTTGGTTCATAACTTTACAGTCAATGTTACAAATTATCTGGTAATCTCCGGTACAGATAACATTTTGAGTTCCACAGCAATCCTGATTTAATGTGTTATCTATCTGTACAGTATACACATGTTAGGTGATTCATTGTTCTTCAGATTTTTCTTTTTCCTAAAAATACCACTATACTGTGATGGCCGCCCAATCAGGGAAGCTGGTGTAGGAACTAGTTTCTCCCCTGTGTGTGTTTTGGTTCAGGGTCTGTGTCATTCCCACTCTTTTATCACATGATTAGTCACATGTCTCTGTTTATCCAATAGATCTCAGTCAATTACCACTCAGCTGTGTCCACTCAGCTATCTATTTAAGTCTTGTTTGAGTGTCTGTTAGCTGTGGTTCATTATTACATGTAGTTCTGTGTAGATTAATATTAGACTGAAGTCTGTTTTGACCCACAAAGGTCCTTTTGATTTATGTGATTTTCGTATTAAACACGGTTTACTTTTAGTGAACTCCTTTATGTTTGTCTCATCTCCTTCACATCACCACAGGATTGTAACAACAACTTTAAATCTCTGAAATTAAATTTTATTGTTGTGGTTATTTTTCTTAATGTTTGTAATTTATATTGATATTTTTTGTATACGTTTTATTGTTGTAATAGAAGGCTCAGCTGTGAAAGAGTAATGGGTAAAAATTTAAATAATTCAGACAAATTGCAGGTGAAAACAGGAAGCCACATCGCAGATATGCGAGTTAGGATTTGCTAATAGCAACTTCACTGAGTAGGCTAATATTTCTTTTCAAAATGATTTGGAAGACTGTCTTCAATGTCTATGTAGTGTTATTTCAGCCAGAAATGTTTTTTCAAGGGCCGTTGCTTATTGAACACTCGTGAGATAACTTTATTGTCCAACCGAGCCATCTTAATATTAATGCAAATTTAGGTCAGTCTGGATTCCATCATCTAGTAAATAATTGAAATCTAAAAATGTAAAAAAAAGTAAATGGATTGTGATAGCCATGTACCCCAGATCCTCACTGGTCAGTTGAAGACTTTTCATATTCTGTTAGCACATCAGCCCTACTCCTAGAGTAAAGTAACCATTATCTATTCTTGTAAGGAACATACTGATAGGGAACATACTGATGTTTTTTCATCACTAAAGAAATGGAATGCTATTAGTTAATTGTATATCCCTTGCAAGCAATATCAGCAGTGTGTCTGTGACCCATTGTCATTAACCATACAGTTGTATGCAAAAGTGTAGGCATCCCTGACAAATTTCATGATTTTCAATAATAAATAATTGGGTGTTTGGATCAGCAATTTCATTTTGATCTATCAAATAACTGAAAGTCACAGTAATATTTCAGTAGTGAAATAAGTTTTATTGGATGAACAGAAAATGTTCAATATGCATCAAAATGAAATTAGACAAGTGCATAAATATATACAGGTGTGTGAAGAGGAGCTGATGAATACCGGAAGTCCTTATATGATCCCTGCAACTTTTAACAAATGCTAATCTGTACTTTGTGTTTTTGGTGCTAATCAAAGGTTTGCATCTTGCAGTTTAGCTTCTGTAATTCTGCTACCGAAGTCTTCTTCAAAACAATAGATTGTGACACTTTCACTCCAGCATCCTGGAGGTTGTTACACTGACACTTATTTTAGGGTTGTTCTTCAGAGCGCTGAGGCCTATACTTACTACTAATACTTCTTCATACTACTTCATAAAGTTTTTGAAAATCTTAGTGAAAAACAAACTACCACCTGGCTGCAGTGGATATCCTAATGATTTCACTAGACACTCCTTTGAAGGCTGGAAATGTGTAGCTCTGACCCTAGGGTATTGGTACTGTGTTCCAGCCTTCAGCTCTGACACTATGGTATTGGTACTGTTTTCTAGCCTTCAGCTCTGACATTAGGGTATTGGTACTGTGTTCTAGCCCTCAGGTCTGACACTAGGGTGTTGGTACTGTGTTTTAGCCCTCAACTCTGAAACTAGGGTATTGTTACTGTTTTCTAGCCCTCAGGTCTGACACTATGGTATTGTTACTGTGTTCTAACCCTCAGGTCTGACACTGGGGTGTTGGTACTGTGTTCTAACCCTCAGTTCTGATACTAGGGTGTTGGTACTGTGTTCTAGCCATCAAGTCTGACACTAGGTTGTTGGTACTGTGTTCTAGGCCTCAGGTCTGACACTAGGGTGTTGGTACTGTGTTGTAGCCCTCAGCTCTGACACTAGGGTATTGTATTTTTGTTGACAAGAGTTTATATATCTTCAATTGGAAAGTGTGTATTAAGTTGTTTTATAACTAAATCTGATGCAATGGAAGTGGAACAGGAAAACTATTAGAAAAAGTCCTAATAGTCCCAACTATTTAGAGTTCAATATGGTGTCCCAGTCAATCCCTTTATACATTTTACAGTTGATATTGGTACTTGTTCCTGGCCATGCATGATTTTTTAATATATGGTAAACCAGGTAATTCAATTATTTCAAAATGTTTTAACTTCTTTATTTTGTGGTAAGGCTGCAACAATTTGGTTGTATTTTTGAGCTGAATGTTTCCCCATGTAACTCTACCAGTTGTTTGTAAGAAATAATTTTTCAATCCTTATTAAGTCTTTGACAAACATGATACAATCTTGAACATTTTTTTTGAATGAAAACTGGTTTACCTTCAATTCATATATTTGCTGTAATATTTGTTCTGTCTCTTCTGGAGGATAGAATTTGAATAAAGTTTTTATGGAATCATTTAAAAAAGGCAGATGTTTTAAATAATGTACTATTATCTATCCATTTGAAGTCACAGGTTTTTAATTTAGCAGTCCTGGCCTCTATTAAACATGGGAAGAGCCTCTCTTCAGTTTGCTTGAAAACTATTTATTGGAAATAAATATAGTTTTGGTATGATGGAGGCTTTGTGTGAATTATTTAATATTTAACAATAGTCAAAACACAATTAATTATGGATGAGCTAAATGTTTCATCATTAGGACACTGAATTATTGGCTGCTGAAAATGGGGCTTTGCCACTGTATTGTGAATAATTCATTATAAATCAGTCATTTCCAATAAACCTTTGCAACATAGGTAATGTCTTAGATATATTTTATTATATTATATAATTTATTATATTATATTTTAATAATGTCAATGCTATCTTTGTGAATTTCTATAAAAAATATGAAAATCCCTGGGTGTTCAGTGAGTATATGGAAATATACGGTATGAATGTGTTCATGATGTCTTTCATTTCTGGAAGTACAGAGAGCTATATATATAAATGTTTATTTTATATTGTGAAAAATGTATCATAAATTACTGTATGTAACCTTGTAGTTGTGGGTTTGTGAATGCGTTTCAGTGTGTCTGTGTGCGCATGCTAATTAATACTTTAAAGTAATCCTTAATGATACCCTGATAGTGGAAAACCTTTACAGTAGGTAAGCTGCCATTAAACAGTAGGCGGTGTAAAATGTACCTATAAAACACTAAAGCATTGTCCAACCAAACAGATCCCCTGTAACATTGTGAAATTAAATGATAAAACAGCCAGCCAATACCTTCTCTATATATACAGGTCCTTCTCAAGAAATTAGCATATTGTGATAAAGTTCATTATTTTCCATAATGTAATGATAAAAATTAAACTTTCATATATTTTAGATTCATTGCACACCAACTGAAATATTTCAGGTCATTTATTGTTTTAATACTGATGATTTTGGCATACAGCTCATGAAAACCCAAAATTCCTATATCTCAAAGAATTAGCATATCATGAAAAGGGTCTCTAAACGAGCTATTAACCTAATCATCTGAATCAACTAATTAACTCTAAACACCTGCAAAAGATTCTTGAGGCTTTTAAAAACTCCCAGCCTGTTTCATTACTCAAAACCGCAATCATGGGTAAGACTGCCGACCTGACTGCTGTCCAGAAGGCCATCATTGACA
>JACXGM010039732.1:0-10504 GCA_016801145.1 Umbra pygmaea
CATATATTTTATATTTTCTACAATTTCTCATTAATGTTAATCTTAGTATTCATTTAAATACCGGTGCCACCGGCTTAAAGGCACTGGGGTTGCGGTGCCACCGGCTTAAAGGCACTGGGGTTGCGGTGCCACCGGCTTGAAGGCACCTGGGTTGCGGTGCCAGCGGCTTGGGCCCGCAATCGCTGCTCGCAGCTATATTATCTGTTTGTCTTCCGAAGCATTCTGAGCCCTGGAGTAAAGAGAAGATACATTCAATTTCATCACAACTCTAGAAAACAAACAATATATACTTTTTTAAACTGTTCATCTGATGTGTTTTCCCAAACTTATTTGAATCCTGAAGGCTGATTCACCATGGTATTTTATCAGGCCATACAATGGGTAGGACAGCACATTATATTTAAGTACTCTAATTGCACTGGTAACACATTTTACAGTAATAAGGCATCTCAGGAGTTTGTGATGTATTCCCAATAAACCACAGCTACATGCTTCATCCAGGCCTTCTGTGGTGCATTGTTTTCTAGAACAGCTATTAACCAGGGTATATTTGCTATAAACCACACCACATCATGTCTGATTGCTTACATATATATGTCCTGTCCCTATGCAAATGTCCTTTCTTTACCTCCTCATATAAACAGTCTGTCATTGTGAGTCCTACATTCCTCTGAGTCCTGGAGAAGAGCAGCTCCCACCAGATCAGTTCCACATAAACCATGTTCTCTGTATCTCTGATTATTCTGTTGGCTGCTGCCTCCTGTGAGTATATTTAGAAATATATGGGAAGGACCAAAAATATTAGTGATGACATTTAAGTTGGGTTAACAATTTAATGTTCTGTTGCTTTTGTATTGAGTAACACTACTTATGCTTTGTCTACAGGTGTTCACTGTGAAGAACTCACTCAGCCACCCTATATGACTGTCCAGCCAGGTCAACCACTGACCATTTCCTGTAAGGTCTCTTATTCTGTAGGAAGCTATTACACAGCTTGGATTCGACAACCTGCAGGGAAAACACTGGAGTGGATTGGAATGAAATACACTGGAGGCTCACACGAAAAAGACTCCCTGAAGAACAAGTTCAGCCTCACAGTAGACTCATCCAGTAACACAGTTACTTTAACAGGGCAGAATCTGCAGACTAAAGACACAGCTGTGTATTATTGTGCTCGCTACCCACAGTGACACAAAACAACACCAGACCTGTACAAAAACTGACTCAAACAGTTGGAGTTACACATATCTATTGGGAGGTGGAAATTAAGTAATTTAAATTAAATAATTTTAATTGAATTATGATTTATTTTTATTATTGTAATGGGGCATTTTTGATAGTGCTGATGCACAAATTATCTCTTAATAGAAGCCAACAATTCTGCTGTATTAGAAACAACCATTCATACAGGGTTCATTATATTTATTCCATGTCTTAACATAACTCTTCACTGTATCTCCAATGTATCTAAAGTATATGCACTGATCAATCAGTATCCACATTTTTTAAATAACATGCTATTATTTTAACATAAAATATGCTACATACACTTATATATTCATTGCACCAATACCTTTACTGTAAGAAAACAACGATGCAAATCATGAATGGCTGTTGTCACAACCAGAAATGAGGATTGTGCCATGGGATAGGGTTTGGTTCATGTGTACGTTTGTCATTGTCTACCTGTAGCCTGCGTGAGAGGAGGATACCCTGATGTCAATTAGCATTGATTACTATAGTGACTTTACCATGTCAAGTATTGTTAGTAATTGATCTTATTATCTAGATCCGCAGTGTGCGCTATGTAACAGTAACCATGCCTATACCACGTAGAGTAAGCTATTATGTAGGTATGTGCAGATTTATTTCAAGGTGTACTCAGCTCTTCAAACTGAATACTATGGTAGTGTCCTGTTAATCCTGACTCCAGAAATAAGTCACAAGAACTCCTGCATTCTGCCTCCTGCCTACATCTACAACACCCAGCATTGTTACAGATGTCGGGGAGGTAAAACTGTTTTGTCATTTCTTCAAACAACATGTTTGTTCATTATTATAATAAGAAACAATTGTTTAATGTACTCATAGAGTGAGTAGACATACAACATAGACAATACAATAACACTGTTTTATAGGAAAACAGCCAATCCAAATCTCCCTGCGTTATAGGGTTTTAACTAACTATGACTAGTTCCTGTTGTGCATTTATTACTACTGTGTTGCAACAACTAGCATTTATTGTATTTGTGACAATCACTGCTTTGATAATGACATTGTTGCTCTACTTGTACATTCAACTATACATTATATTAATTTTCCTCAAACATCCCAGATTGCAAAGAGCCTCCTGGACACGGTCAGACCACCTGCTCAGAGTTGGCAGTTCGCCGGACGTTTGCACATCAGTTATCGCACGGTCCGCCGGAAGGTGGGCAGGGTTTTAGACAGAGGTCCTCTGGGAATCTGACACACCCCAGCTGTTGGTCCAGTTGGTCCATCAGCTGCTTAATAGGCTATATCCTAGGCGATGTTTATGTTCTGGATTTCTATTGGTAACGAGAAATATTTTAAACAACTTTGAAAATTCTGTTACAAAATCTATAAATTAAAGAATAAAGCCAAATACTTTTTTCAATTTTTCAAAGTCTAAAATGGTGGACCACTCTGCTGGTATATCACCATGTTAATCACCATGAAATATCACAAACAATTGCAATCACTTTCAAATAAATTATTTAATGATATCAACAATAGCCATTTCATTCTCTGGACATTAATCACATTAAAAAAAGATGTACTTAAAGAGTCTCTCCAATAGAACATACTGAAGGCCAGGCTGTTCTCATGGTGATACGTACAAAATCGTTAAAAAAAATTCAAAAAACAAAACATATCTACATGTGAAGTATCCGGAGGCAGGAAAACGTATGCCATTTACGTTTACAAAACATAAAACAATCTGTTTACCTTCACCTTACATAACCTACACTAACCTTAACTTCACTAACCTAGCATATTATCCGTGAACTAAACGTTTCCCAAGTACTTTAAATTGTAAACGATTGGTCTATTCTTGGAAGTATTCCGGTAGAACAGAGATTCAATACGTAAAAAACTCACATTTTGATTGGCCATATCATAAGTCTGCCTACAAAATGCAAAATTTCCATGTACAGTAACATGTCTTGCCATGAGAATGCGTTTTGTGATGGCTCATCCCCATTAACATTTCTTGTATTTCTGCAGATAGATATCTAATTTCCTTCATGTTTATCAGGTTGCACTGACTTGAACCAATTTATAATGTAGCCCACCTTTTTTATGGAGATGGATTTGCTTCAATAATATTGCAAAGGTGCATACTACAAGTCACAAATATATACTACAATTTGTAAATAGACAACACAATGCACAAATAAAAGTAACATCCACAAACAAATATCTCCTGATCTACAAATATGAAACAAGATTCACAAATATATTTCACTATCCACAAAAAACAATTTGCACATTTTATATTTGTGGATCATATAATGTGTGCGGATTGGTTCTTATTTGTTTAAAACATTTTGACTCAAGATTTGCAATGTAATTTACTGCTAAAAATGTGCAAATGAACAAATTCTACAAACAAACACCTCCTGATCTGTAAATAGGAAACAAGATCTACAAATAGAATTGACATATTGTGTGATATAATCCAAGATGGCGCCTGTGTGTTCGGCTTGTCGTCTGCTGCTCTCTCCGTTGCTCTCCTGGCTTCTCTGTTTGTTAGCCGTGTCTGTCTCCTGCTCTACGTGTCTGGTCTACACCCAACAATTGCTCATTGACATCTGCCTCTCTGCTGTAGACTCACTCACCAATTCCCAATCCTTTGACGTGGACTCTCCCTGTTACAAATCGCACAAGCCTCTACGATCGATCTCCCTACCTGATTTCCGCTGTTGGCCGTTTAAATCCCCGCAGAGAAAACGTAGGAAGAAACGAGGAACCTGCGGAGGACACATTACGAAACTGACAACTTACCTACAAACAGGTATCTCGCTTCGAGGCGTCCCTGTTGCCTAGCGCCCATGGGGTGCAGTCTATCGCTGGTTCAGTCCTGTTTTTTCCCGGTTCCAGAGTCACTCTACTTGGCCTGCTCTTCAACGCAGTCGCTGCTCTCGGCTACAAGGAGCTATTCTCGGAAATCTCCGCTCATTAACAAAAGCGTCTTCAGCCTACACTACCATTCCTCCTCTGAAGATGGCACTAATAAACGCACGCTCTGTGGTGAATAAAACCTTTTCAATAAATGATTTCTACTCCGCACTCAATCTGGATATTTTGTTTATCACAGAATCCTGGATAAAGGCTGGCGACTTAACTTCTCAGAACTGGTTCAACCGACCTCTACATTTTATTAATTGTCCTCGTACTAGTGGACATGGGGGTGGGATCATAACCATTTTAAGTAACTCTCTTCACGCTGCCGGCTTGTCCATATAGTACATTTTTCCAGCTTTGAAGCTCAACTCCTACACCTTGACTGCAACGGTCCCGTTTGTCTAGCGGTGATCTATCGCCCTCGTCATTTTAATAAGTATTTTATTCAGCATTTAACTGATTTTATCTGCAATATTGCTACAAACTATGACCGCTTTCTATTTGTGGGCAATTTTAATATTCACGTGTGTTGCCACTCAAATCCCTTGGCGCAGGAGTTTATTAATCTAATAGCTGCTTTTAATCTATCACAGTCAATTAAAAACTCCACTCACATCCAGGGCCATACATTGGACCTCATATTATCCTATGGAATCGATGTCACTGTTTTTTTAGACTCCCTGTTTTCTGATCATAAACCGATTTTCTTTTCTCTGTCCCTCCCAGAGGTCTCCCAGCTCACTACTGCGCCTACTACATTGTCGCGGTTCTACCCCCCACAGTTTAGCACTAATTTCGATCTGTGCTTTACTAAACTTTGCACACATTTGTACCTGGACCAACCACTACCTGATCTGGATGTGGATCAACATCTCAGCCTTTATGGCAGAGTGGCCCGACGGAAGCCTCTCCTCAGTGCAAAACATATGAAAGCCCACATAGTTTGCCAAAAAACCCATGAAGGACTCCCAGACTATGAGAAATAAGATTCTCTGGTTTGATGAGACCAAGATTTAACTTTTTGGGGTTAATTTTAAGCGGTATGTGTGGATAAAACCAGGCACTGCTCATCACCTGCCCAATACAATCCCAACAGTAAAACATGGTGGTATCAGCATCATGTTATGGGGCTGTTATTCAGCTGCAGGGACAGGACGACTGGTTGCAATTGAAGGAAAGATGAATGCGGCCAAGTACAGAGATATCCTGGAAGAAAACCTCATCCAGAGTGCTCAGGACCTCAGACACCAACGTTCACCATCCAATCCAGGTGTGAAAGACTTGTTGCATCATTCCCAAGAAGACTCATGGCTGTACTAGCTCAAAAGAATGCTTCTACTGAATACTGAGCAAAGGGTCTGAATACTTATGACCATGTAATATTTCATTTTTTCTTTTTTAATAAATTTGCAAATATTTCTACATTTCTGTTTTTTTCTGTCAAGATGGGGTGCTAAGTGTACATTAATGAGAAATAAAATGAACTTTTTTGATTCTATCAAAAGGCTGCAATGACACAAAGAGTGAAAAATTTAAATGAATACTTTCCATACCCACTATATATTAAAGTATTACGTTACTGTCCCAAAGACTAAAACATTTACTGTACATTAGTAATCATGTGCCATGTCATATAGCATCCCTTTAATTTATGCAAAGTAACATTGGCTTGATTCATATTTTTTTTACACATGCATGATTGTTCAACGTCTTTTTATCATGCCCAACAGAGGATGCTGGTGGGAGGAGATTTAAGGCAATTGACTGTGAAATGGAATGATCAATGCAAACCCAAAGTCTGGCTTGCTACTTAAACACCAGCTGTCTTTCTGTCCTAGTACGTCTGTCTGAACCATACAAAGCTGTCAACTATAGTCACTACAGAGTCTGGAGATTAGAGAAGAGCTCCCATCAGATCAGCTTCTACATAAATCATGTTTTCTGCATGTCTGGTGCTGATGACAGCTATTGTCTGTGAGTGTATTTTTTATTGTTATGGTGAATATGTTGATCCATTTTAACCCTAAACAAGATTCAGTTTTGACTTAATTTCTGCATACTTTTCAACAGGTGTTCAAGGTCAAACATTAACTGAGTCTGAACCAGTGATTAAAAAGCCTGGAGAATCTTACAAACTGACGTGTACAGCTTCTGGGTTCACATTCAGTAGTTATCCTATGAACTGGATCAGACAGGCTCCTGGGAAAGGACTGGAGTGGATTGCATTTATACATACAGGGAGTAGTCATATCTATTACTCCCAGTCAGTCCAGGGTAGATTCACCGTCTCCAGAGACGACTCCAGCAGTAAGCTGTACTTACAGATGAACAACCTGAAGAGTGAAGACACAGCCGTGTATTACTGTGCTAGACGGCCACAGTGGTAAAAACAATGGGGGAAGCTGTACAAAAACCATCTGGAATAGGAAGGAAGTATTTCCAAAAGCACAACATGCACATACATTTTCAGCTGATAACATATTTATTGCACCAAAACAGAGAGTTTAAACACATTTTAAGCAAGTCTACATTGGTGAGGAGGTGCACATTCTTTATTACTGTAATTTGCAGCATGTGATTGCTAATAAAGATAATTTGATATTCTTGAGAAATGCTGGTTCCATGTCTGACAGAATTTGTGTAGGAGATCTAGGTGCTGCTGTAGAAACTCTCTGGTTGGGGACAGAAGCACTAGATCATCTGGAAACAGGAAGCATTGGATTTCTGAGTCCAATATGGTAAGGCCAGGTGCTGCGGAATTTTCTAGTGCCCTTGCCAATTCATTAATATAAATATTGAATAGAGTTGAGCTCAAGCTGCATTCCTGTCTTTCCCCGTAGCTGTGATTGAAGAAATCTTTGGGCCCTTTTTTAACAATCTAAGCGCACAGTGTGATGTTCACGGCACAAGTGCTCTTTGGGCGTGTCCAAATCCACTTTTGCTAGCTTGACGGCAGAAAAAATCGTCATGCGCCAGGCGTATCGTCTTAAAGGGTTGTACCAGAGCCGTTGAAAAACAGAGTTGCGACACTCTGTGATCTCGCCGCCACGCGTTCACATGGTTTATGTTGCTCTCAATAGTTCCAAACAGAGCTGTGCTGTCAACCAGTTTGAATGAGTTTAAGCGGGACAGACAGCAGCAGCTATATTTGCTGCAATTATCAGTACATATTGACGTATAATGTACATTGATTATTATGTTGACGCTAACATTAAATACATATAATATCTGGGGAGTGTAAGAAACACAGCATTATAACGTTTTTGTGTTTAATTTTGAAGTGAAATGGACTGCTCTCATGAAGTAGAATACATTTACAGCAAAGATCGTATTTGCAGCAATGTACATTAAATATTAATATTGATTAATGGTCTTAAGCAACCTTGTTAGCTGAGTTTGGCTGTTCCTTACCCAGTTGTATTAATGTTGTGTTAATGTTCATATTACTGTATATTGTGTGTATATTGACAAATTGTATTTTGATAATTTGGAAAACATTGTTCTTGAAACTTTCATGCCAATAATCCATTTTCTTGTGTGTTTAATTTTGGTGGGAAGGGGGACTGCTCCCATAAGGTATGTACTGTATATTTTTTTCTCATGCTTCTATGGCCATAATTACCAACATCCTAATGTTATGTTATGTTAAAAACATTCACATAAACATGCACATCAAATGAATATCAATGAATGCCTTAGTTTAGGTCAAGAAATAATTTTAGTCAACAACAAAAAATACATATATATATATATAAAAGAAGTGAAGGTCTGGAATGAAGATGCTGTTTCTAAATTACAGGGATGTTTTGATTGTACTGATTGGACTGTGTTTGAGGACAGTGTTGAAGATATTGATGAACTCACTGACACTGTATGCAGTTATATTACATTCTGTGAGGATATTGCTATTCCTAAAAAGCATGTTAAGGTGTACCCCAATAACAAGCCAGGGGTCACTAAATCTCTGAAAAATGCGTTAAACAGAAAACAAGGCCTTTCTTAAAGGTGATGAGACAGAAAAAAGAAAAAGAAGCAAGAAGAGAGGTCAAACTACAAATTAAGAGGGCCAAGTTACAATATAAAACAAGCTATAGGAAAATTTAAGCAGCAACAATGTAAAGGCAGCGTGGCACGGAATGAGGAAAATAACAGGCCAGCATAATAATGAAAACAAGCCAGTTAGTATTGCAGGCTATGATAGCAACACAAATTTAGCTGAAGCTCATAACTCCTTTTACTCAATATTTGATACTTGTGACTTCACACAGCAACTTAGAGACATATGTAAAGAGTCTTCCTCTTTCACAAAGCTCAGCCAGATGTTTGATGCCTATGATGATGTTAAAGCAGAGTTTCAGAGAGTTAAGATGAATAAAAGCATGGGGCCTGATTTTATTACAGGAAGATTGCTTAAGCACTGTTCAGAACAGCTCTGTGAGGTGTTCTGTAATATATTTAGAATGTCTCTGGAGCAGCCAAGGGTCCCAAAGATATGGAAGGAGTCGATTATTATTCCAGTGCCTAAAAGTGTAACCCCGAAAGTGCTAAATGACCTCAGATCAGTGGCACTGACTTCACTGGTCATGAAGTCATTTGAAAGGCTGGTAAAAAGGGAACTGATAACTATTGTGGCGGGGGCTCTGGACCCCATGCAGTTTGCATATAGGGCAGGGATGGGGGTTGAAGATGCCTCAATTACACTACTTAACTTTCTGTATAAGCACCTGGAAGGTCCTGGTACTCATGCCAGACTTTTATTTATGGATTTTTCATCAGCTTTTAATACTATCCAGCCACATTCTTTAGCTTGGAAACTGCGTACCTATTTTAATCTTGATGTAAATTTGGTCTGCTGGATTGTAGATTTTTTTACATTTAGATCTCAGAGGGTTAGGGTGAATGGCTCCTTGTCAGAACAGCGCTCCTCTTCCACTGGCTCTCCTCAGGGCTGTGTCCTGTCCTCGTTGCTGTACATTCTTTACACAAATGACTGTACAAGCCAGCATGGGGACAGGCACATTCTGAAGTATGCTGATGACACGGTCATCATTAGCCTGCTCCATAAAGATGAATCTGGGGTTGGGCCAGTGGTGGATGAGTTTGTCCAATGGTGTGATGAGGCTTTTCTCCAATTAAATGCCACAAAAACCAAAGATATGGTAATTGATTTTAGGAAGACATCCCTCCCACCATCTGAGACTCTTATTAAGGGAACTGGAATTGAGTTTGTTGAACAATATAAATATTTGGGAACCGTCATAGATAAAAACCTGAAGTTTGATGTAAATTGTGATGCAATTTGTAAGAAGGGACAGCAACGTCTGTACTTCCTTAGGAAGTTAAACACTTTTAATGTAGATAGGAAATTATGTTATTATTTTATAAGTCCTTTATTGAATCCGTTCTTACTTTTGCCATGATAGCTTGGTACGGTAACCTAAACATTAGAGACAAAAACCAACTCAGCCATATTGTAAATGTGGCTGGCAAGGTGATAGGTCTCCCACAGCGCCCCTTTTATGGTCATTTTTGTTAAGCAAGTACTTTGCAAAGCCCGGTCCATACTACACTGCACAAACCACCCCCTTTACTCTGAGTTCGTAACACTCCCCTCAGGTCGTAGATTTAGAATACCCCGGTCCAAAAGTAATAGGAGAAAAAACTCCTTTGTTTCATGTGCAATAACTCGGCCTAATTTGCACATGTAATGTAGTACCTTTTGGAACTCGTGTTGTAGTGGGAAATTAATGTTTATAAGATCCAAATATTGACTCCTTCAACAGCTGGTTTCTCATCCCTCCTGGGATGAATTAAGATTCATGGAAAGGGGGAAACCCCAATGTATGTCACACATTTTAACCTGTACCTATGTGATTTTGCTTGTGATCCACCCATAAAGGGAGTTTGGTAGTATTACTTGTAAAGGTTCTGTTGTCTCCACGGGGTTCTAGGAGAACACAAATGCTTGCTCCCCCTCTGGAATATATTCAAATCCAGTCCTTGTTTTCTCCTATCCCAGCCAGTGAATTGAGCTCTATTTCGTATTGCAGCGGGAGTTTTGTGGGCTGTCCCTCTCAAAGGGAAATATAAGTCTTTGTTTAAGGTTAAACTGATGAGAATTCTTTAACGACTCTCCTGGCGACACGTCTGAGTGTGCATAGCAAATGTGTTGGATAAATGTTGTATTAGATAGACTGTACCGCATAAGACATGCTTAGATCTTAGATCATATTTAGAAGTGTAAGCGACATGTAATTTCTTGGTATAATTGTGTAATTCTGTGTCCGGTTAAAGTGTTGTACTTTGATGCGCTTTAATTGGAATTAAATATTATTCATTTACTAAGTTCTGTCAT
>JACXGM010039733.1:0-10504 GCA_016801145.1 Umbra pygmaea
CCCCCCCCATTCTACATGGCTGCTTTTAGATCTCTGACTGATGGTCAGTCCAGTGTTCAGATATTTTGTAGATCTTTTCCTTAGTGTTTATGCTCACTATGTCTGTTTATCACAGTCAATTCCATGTGTTTACAACTCACTGTGTTGGATTATCAGAGTCATTTCCTTGTGTTTATACTCACTGTGTCTGTTTATCAGAGTCACTTCCTTGTGTTTATACTCACTATGTCTGTTTATCACAGTCTCTTCCTTGTGTTTATACTCACTATGTCTTTTTATCACAGTAACTTCCTTGTGTTTATGCTCACTATTTCTGTTTATCACAGTCAGTTCCTTGTGTTTATACTCACTGTGGGCCCTATTTTAACGATCTGAAATGCAAGTATCAAACGCGAAACGCAAGTGACATTGTGGGAGGGTCCCGGGCGCTGTTGCTATTCTACCGGCGGGATAAATGACTCTTGCACCTGACGCAAATCTAAAATGGGTAGGTCTGAAGTAGCTTCATTAGTCATAGGTGTGGTTTGGGCGCAATGTGCAGTAAACCAATCAGAGCGTCATCTCACATTCCCTTTAACAGCAGGAGCGCTTGTTCCATGGCGGATTGCTATTATAACGGCAGATTGCTATTGATTTGTCTTTCTTGCAAAATGTATATGACTTGTATGTTGATTGAATGGGTTCTCTTGCAGTTGATGTATATCAGTTCGAATAATTCATTCTGAATAATTTGGGTAAATGTGTACACTAGATGTATGCCTTTTTGTGTCACATCTTCGGACACCACAATGATTTCCCTCGTGTGGTAATATTTTTCCTTCTAATTATTTATTGCAATACTAGGAACTGTTTCTATTGTGTAGATGAGAGGAGCAAAGTGTATGCGCGTTGTGCACATGCTACATTATGGCCAAGCATGCGCCCTTAAAATAGCATCTGAATAATACACCTTTTAACCAGGTGTTTCCTGGTCAGTGGTGGAATTGTTTTTTTTTGCTGAACTGCCCAACTAACGCAAGTTCATTCCCTAATTTACCGACATGCGTCTTTGGAGGGAAAAGTCCCATATGCGTCATTTGTAAGATAGGAAAGATACATGCATTTGTGTAAAAAGTCAATTGTGCTGGGTGTAAGATAGGGCCCTATGTCTGTCTTTTCAGTCATTTTCTTGTGTTTATATTCACTATGTTTGTTTATCAAAGTCACTTCCTTGTGTTTATACCAACGTGATCTCTCAGAAATCCGTGATACTACCACAAATCCTTAACCTCTAAATCCGTGGCAGTTTCACGGAATCGCATGATGACGTAGCAGAGTGTAAATAGCGTAGATCTTGCAGGTTGGCAGGCTGGGGACAGTGGGCGGGCAAAAAAAAAATTTGACTCACATACCAAAGATTGCGAGTTCGAATCCATGCGGACACTTTGCATGTATTTTGTTTTCTATTCCAGCGCGATGCAGACGTGTTGCAAATATGCTTTTTTATCCATTCCTTCCTCACTATCACCAGGGTTACAAACAATACATTACGACATAATATGTGTTACATGGAGTTTACTGCAAGGTTTCTGAGTGGTTAAGGTTAGGGTTAGGGGTTTGGGTAAGGTATAGATCGAGTTAACAGCAAGGTCTCACTGTGCGCCCATAGCAGACTTTTCCGTGAAACTGCCACGGGTTTTGGTCCCATTCCGTGGCAGTTTATGGATTTCTGAGAGATCAGGCTGGTTTATACTCACTATGTCTGTTTATCACAGTCACTTCCTTGTGTTTTTTATCAATATGTTCTTTAAAGTAAACTCGTGTTTATAGACACTTTGTCTCTTCATTAGGTTTTTACTCTGCAACAGGTTGGCCATGTTCTGTACGGGACCATAGTTACCACAGTCTGTTCTTTACCACATTCGTATAACAGAAGTCTCTCTTCTTTCCAGTGTGGAAGGTGAAGCATCGTGTGGAGGCAACGCAGGTGGGTCTTTAGACCACCACAGTCATGGCGTTCCTGTAACCCACAGCGTTCATGCTACCGGGCAGGACCAATTTGATGTTGGACACCTCTACAGCCACGTGGTTTTGCCAGGACAATCACGGCCTCGGAGATCGAAGCTGCAGCACAGCCAGTCCATTCTCCGGAAGCAGGTTGAGGAGGAGGCCATCAAACGCTCCAGATCCCTTTCTGAGAACTATGAGCTGTCAGCGGACTTACAAGACAAACAGGTAGAGTGCAGAAAACCTACTAGTGCCTAGAGGTTGTAATGCACCTAACTAGAATGGTAACACACCTAAGTAGATGGGCAACAATTCTGATTAGAGAGTTAACACACATGACTAAACAGGTAACACACATGACTAGAGAGTAAAAACATCTGACTAGAGAAGTAACAGACGTGACTAGAGGGGACAAACATCCTGAATAGAGAGTTAACACACATGACTAGAGAGTAAAAACACCTGACTAAAGAAGTAACAGACATGACTAATATTTTAGCAATGTGGTCTAACATTAGAGCAAGATTACTTTGCTTGCCTCACTCTTCCGTCAAATCCTCTCCTCTCCCGTTCTGCTGCTAGGGCATTTGGGTTAAGTGGCAATGGCACATGCATTTCAACATCACGTCTCCTTAAGTCCTCTAATACTTCCTCATTTATGTCATCAACACATCCATGATTTATGGACATGTTGTGTGAAACACAAGAAGCCACAAAGAATAATGCAAATTAAGTAGTTCTGAATAATTTGGGTAAATGTGTACACTAGATGTACGCCTATTTTTTCACATCTTCGGACACCAAAATGATTTCCCTCACGTGGTAATATTTTTCCTTCTAAATATGTATGGATTACAATTATGGAAACTGCTACATTTGTGTAGATAAGAGGAGCAAAGTGTATACGCGTTGTGCACACGCAACATTATGGCCAAGCATGCACCCTTAAAATATCATGAATAACACGACACTGACTTTTAACCAGGTTTACCCTGGTCTTTGGCGGAATTGTTTTTGGGAACTGCAAGATAGCACCAGGGAATGTATGCGCCGGAAGACGCCTCTTCTCTTCGCTGAACCGCCCAACGAACGCAAGTTCATTCCTTAATTTACAGACGCACGTCTGTGGAGGGAAAAGTCCCCTATGTGTCGGGTTCAAGATAGGAATGATACATGCGTTAATGTAAAAAGTCAATTGCGTTGGATGTAAGATAGGTCCCATTGACTGATTAATTAATTGTCTGATTGGATGTTTGACTAGCTGATTGATTTTTGACTGGCTGGTTGATGCTTGACTGGCTGGTCTCTATTTTCCCCAGGTGGAGATGCTGGAGCGTAGGTATGGAGGCCGTTTCGTAACGCGTCATGCCGCCCGCACCATCCAGACCGCCTTCCGTCAGTATCAAATGAACAAGAACTTTGAGCGGCTCCGAAGCTCCATGTCTGAGAACCGCATGTCCCGGCGCATCGTGCTGTCCAACATGAGAATGCAGTTCTCCTACGAAGGCCCAGAGAAGGTTCAACACTCCTCCTACTTTGAGGGGAAGCAGGTCTCCCTCACTGATGATGGAACCAAACACCTGGGGGCCTTGGTCCAATCAGAATGCAGCGCTGACCTTGGGGAAGTGGTGCCAGGTTGTATGACGTCATCGGAAGAAGCCCAGAACTCTGAATTTACTGATGCCATAACAGAGCTGGAGGACGCGTTCTCCCGGCAGGTGAAATCCCTGGCTGAGTCGATAGATGACGCTTTGAACTGCAGGAGTTTGCATGGGGAGGGTGGTGGTCAGGCAAACATCGGGGAGCCGGGAGGCAGGGGTCATCTCCACTTGGATCCAGACAGAGAGTTGGTCTCTTACCAGGTGAAACCCTCTTCTCAAAGCAGCATAGAACGACGCAAACTGGATGAGATGACAGCATCGTACAGCGATGTAACTCTCTACATTGACGAGGAAGAGCTGTCTCCTCCTCCTCTGTCCCTAGAGCGACCCTACTCACCTCACCACTCAGTAGAACGACCATCCTCTACAGAGTCGGAGCTCCGTCTGCGCTCCCTCTCCTCCACTCAGGACTACTGGTGTCTGGCTCATAACGAGGAAAAAGGTCAGGGGTCAGACACGTCTTGCCGCAGCACGCCCTCCTTGGAGAAGCAGGATCAGAGGGGCCGTGTGGAACACCTCCCGCTGCTGACTATCGAGCCCCCCAGTGACAGCAGTGTGGAGCTCAGTGACCGCTCAGACCGCTCCTCCTTGAAGAGACCAAATGCCTATGAACGCCAGCCCAGCAGTCAGATCGCCAGCCCAAAACATCCTCACCCCCACGGCCTGCCCCCTCGAGCTCCCCCCCGTGCCGAGGACGCTGCTCGCCATCATTCACGCCCCTTAGAGGCCCATCTGGAGATCAACGGAGATAACCGGCAAAGCAAGTCAGAGTCGGACTTCTCGGATGGAGACAATGACAGCATCAACTCTACGTCTAACAGTAATGACACAATTAACTGTAGTTCTGAGTCTTCCGGCAGGGACAGCCTGAGAGAACAGACGCTCTGCAAACAGACCTATCACAAAGAAACACGCAACAGCTGGGATAGCCCCGCCTTTAGTAATGACATCATCAGGAAGAGACACTACCGTATTGGACTCAACTTGTTTAACAAGTATGTACAAGAAAACACATGCATGTTGTTAAACAGAGATGTGGTCTGTTCTCAGACCAGTTTGTCTGCACCAAACAGTAAACTGTAATGAGAAGTTGTATTCAATCTGGAGATAGGGGAGTAATGCTCACACAGAATTTACACAATCACACAACTGACGTAATTACCGATTAAACATTCACAGTAATGTCCTTTAAGTTCAACTTTATTTAATTTCTACTTTTCACATTTTAGTGATGTCCTACCAACAAGATTAGAGTGGCTGCCTGGCTGGTTGACTGGCTGACTGGTTGCCTGTGATTGTGTATAATCTTAATGATTTTGAATTTGTTTGTTTTGAGTATCTTCGGAAGAGAATTTAGGGTAATTTCATTGCAGCTCAAAACTTCAAGATAAACTGTAGGAGTCGCTAGGATGTCATCTTGATCTGTCAATTGGTACTAAGGGGCCCAAATTGTGCCAAGAAAACACCCCTCACACCATTACATTACCACCACCAGCCTGAACCGTTGATACAAGGCAGAATGGATCAATGCATTCATGTTGTTTTTGCCAAGTTCTGGCCATACCATCTGAATGTTGCAGCAGAAATGAAGACTCATCAGACCAGGCAATGTTTTCCCAATCTTCGTGGGCCTCTGCATATTATAGCCATAGTTTTCAGTTCTTATAGTTCTTATAGTTCAGTAGGAATGCACCTCTTTCCCATATTCATTGACACCATGTATTTCCGAAAACCTCTACACATCTGCACCATGATGCTGAGAAATTTTAAAACTATGTATCTTTACTTTTTTTTTCTCATGTTTTGGTTCTCTGATCTATCTTTGTGTAAAACGCCTCTCTTTCCTCTCTCCCTATCTCCCACTATCTGTCTTTCACTTTCCGACTCTTTCTTCCCACCCTCTGTATCTCTCCTCCAGAAAACCAGAGAAAGGCTGTCAATACCTCATAAATCGAGGTTTTGTTCCAGACACCCCAGTTGGCGTTGCTCACTTCCTGCTTCAGAGGAAGGGCCTGAGCAGGCAGATGATTGGAGAGTTCCTGGGGAACCGACAGAAACAGTTCAACAGAGACGTCCTAGAGTGAGTGAGCTATATGGCTGTGATTGACCTGAGTGTCAAGACTAGAAGGGCCTTCTACACCATAAAAAAACTTCTACACCATAAAAAAACTTCTACACCATAAAAAACTTCTACACCATAAATAAATTCTACACCATAAAAAACTTCTACACCATAAAAAAACTTCTACACCATAAAAAAACTTCTACACCATCAAAAAAACCTTCTACACCATCAAAAAAACGTCTACACCATCAAAAAAACTTCTACACCATCAAAAAAAACTTCTACACCATAAATAAAAACTTCTACACCATCAAACAAAATAACCCTTCTATGCCACAAAAACTAACCTTTCTACACCATCTAAATAAGACAAACCCTTCTACAGTGAACCCTCGCTATATCGCGTTTTACCTTTCACGGTCTCGCTGCTTCGCGGATTTGCTTCGTGCATTGTGTTCTGCATTCTGATTGGCTAAACAGTCTCTCCGCTTCTTCTCTACCTGTGTGTCAATAACGTTACGGTTTATACACGGCTCAGTCAGAAGAGCAGTGAAATACACGTGAGTCACTATTTGTCCTACTGTACTTTGTATTTTTTTTCATAATCATTTTTCATTTTCTCCCGTTCTAATCCAATGACTCGGGTCGTGGTGCGGCGGTGCTGATATCCGCATTTTGAAGCCTTCAGTTTGTATTGATAATTAAAATTATTATTTTACAGTACAGTAGTTATTTGTAAAAAAAACATTTATACAGTACTTTTATTTGTTAAAAAATGCTTGGGCCTGTAAAAAGGTTTTGTTCTTTGGTTTCAATATTATGGAGTATTTCATTGTATAATAATTGTAAAAAAATAAAGGTTACTACTTTGCGGATTTCGCCTATCACAGGTTCTTTTTGGAACGTAACTCCCACGAAAAACGAGGGTTCACTTAATACCATAAAAAATGAACCCTTGTATACCATCAACAAAATCTAACCTTTCTACAACATCAAAACACACCTAACCCTTCTACACCATCAAAATAAACCCAACCCTTCTATACCATAAAAAATGATCCTTCTAAACCATTAAAACAATTTACCCTTCTATACCATCAAAAAAACAAACCCTTCTATTCCATCAAAAAAAACTTCTACGCCATCAAAAAAAACAACCCTTGTACATCATTAAAAAACTAACCATAACCCATCAGAAAACCCTTTATAAGGAACATAAAACAGATTCCCTGTTAGAATTTGGATCTGTCTATCTGGCTGCCTGTCTTACTATACAGTATATCTGTATATACAGTATGTCTGTATATCTTGCTGCCTGTCTGTCTATACTGTATGTCTGTCTATACAGTATATCTGTCTATCTGGCTGCCTGTCTATATAGTATGTCTGTCTATACAGTATGTCTGTCTATCAGTATGTCTGTCTATCTGACTGCATGTCTGTCTATACAGTATGTCTGTCTATCTGGCTGCCTGTCTGTCTATACAGTATGTCTGTCTATCTGGCTGCCTGTCTGTCTATACAGTATGTCTGTCTATATTTTGCATCTGTCTTTTTATGTATTGTGTTTGTCTGTTTGGCAAGCTGCCTGTCAAAACTATGTTTACGGTTCACAGTTCAGTCAGTTAGTTGATGAAAGTTGATAGGAAAGACTGGTAAGACCGGCAGGTTAGACTGGTAAGACCGGCAGGTTAGACTGGTAAGACCGGCAGGTTAGACTGGTAAGACCGGTAGATAAGACTGGTAAGACCGGCAGGTTAGACTGGTAAGATCAGCAGGTTAGACTGGTAAGACCAGCAGGTTAGACTGGTAAGACCAGCAGGTTAGACTGGTAAGACCGGTAGGTAAAACTGGTAAGACCGGCAGGTTAGACTGGTAAGACCGGCAGGTTAGACTGGTAAGACCGGTAGATAAGACTGGTAAGACCGGCAGGTTAGACTGGTAAGACCGGCAGGTTAGACTGGTAAGACCAGCAGGTTAGACTGGTAAGACCGGTAGGTAAAACTGGTAAGACCGGCAGGTTAGACTGATAAGACCAGCAGGTTAGACTGGTAAGACCGCTATGTTAGACAACCAGTTATCACAATAATTATGAAAACATCCTATCAGCCAAATGAGTTTTAAGAAAACAGAAGCAGCTAAAAAATATACTGCTCCTTTTGACTAATTAGTGTTGCTGTTACTCTGGAGACAGAACTAATGATGTTGTGTCCTTGGGCAAGCCACATTACTCTAAGTTGAAATGTCTGCATATTCACTGTATGTTGCTGTGGATAAAAGTGTCCGCTAAATTACTAAAATGTAAAATGTAAGAACCAGAGATTTTACTCATCAGAGTTGTTGTTAATCTGGAGGATGTACCAAACGTTACAGAACGGAGCTCAGGTGTAAGATGCTAAGGACATAAATGAAACATTCTGAGCTCTAAGAGGTGCCAGAGTGTTGAAGGAGGTAGACAGAGCACTGTTGAACTGGTAGCCAGGGCCCGTATTCATAAAGCTTTTAAGAATCCTCTTAGAAAACTCCTAATTTAGCTTAAAAACTATTACGTAGGAGTCTTAGCTTAAGAGTGATTCCAGACCCATCTAAGAGCAACTCTGAGCAAGGAAAAGATAAAAACTGTCATCTTAGTGAAGAGGCGGGACTGACCCCATTGCTATGTATGACAGAATCTTTTGAAGACTGTGATTGGTTGGTTGTCCAATATGGAAAAAACAGAGCGATTTTAAGTATTCCGTGAAACTGCCACTGATTTAGAAGTTAAGGATCCGTGGCAGTTTCACAGAATTTTCTGCCATTCCGTGAAACTGCCAGAGAGTTTGAAGTTAAGTGTCCGTGGTAGTATCACAGATTTCTGAGAGATCACGTTGAATAATTCGGATGTGGGTTCCATCAATTACTCCGACAACACCAGGGAAGGCTGCTATATTCATAAATGCAGTTTTTTATGCCTGCAAGGTGGGAATGTCCAGTGGAAAGGAAATGAACTGCGACACTATAAGAGGTTCTGAAAGTGCTGTAATTGTTTGTGTGGTCACTCTGCTTACAGAAGGTTGTGACAGACACAAATCATCACTGCTGCATTGTTGCATTTTCCCAGTTGCCAAATATCTTAATGTAGTGATTACTTTAATTTCTGGCACTATGGCATTTCTGCGCTGTGTCGGAGATGTTACCGTGTCTCTAATAAGATCCCTGCACAATCTAATCTATAACTGTCATCCATTGTCTGCAACACATTTCTTCTACCTCTTCGTAATTCCGCCGTATTCTCCTCTACTGAAGGAACTCTTAAGACTCTTAAAAGTCCTTGTCTGTACTCCTACCAATTTTGGCCTTAGGACCTCTTTTAAGAGTTAAGATGCTTTCTGAATTACTTTTTTCTTTACTAGGATTTTTATTTAATTTTAAGAGTAAACACCCACATTTCTATGAATTTTCTCAGAATCTTCTCACTAGGAGCTACTCTTTGCATTAACATTTTTTATGAACACGGGCCCTGATCTTCAGGGGTGTTGGGGGCATGTTCCAGGGGTGTTGGGGGCATGTTCCAGGGGTGTTGGGGGCATGTTCCAGGGGTGTTGGGGGCATGTTCCAGGGGTGCAGAGCACATGGCATCAGAGAGCTGGAGGGGGTCAACAGCTTTACGGAAGGAGATAAGATGCTTGTCAGTGTTGTGGGGTACGTTGGAAGAAAAATAAAAATGTAGAATCTTGTGATCAGACAGGGGAACACAAAGGGGGAATGTTAGAGATGTTGAGGCCAATGGAGCAAACTAGGTCAAGTGTGTGACCCTTAATTTAAATCAGTTGTGTGTCTGGAGTTTGGTGAGTCAACATGTTTTGTGTTACCCTGGATGATGTACTAAATGTTTACAAGACACAGTGTTGGTGTTACCCTGGATGATGTACTAAACGTTTACTAGACACAGCGTTTGGTGTTGCCCTGGATGAAGTACAAATTTTTCATTCAGTTGGTCATCACAATAACTTGTTATGCATCACAACAGCAGACTATTCTCTACATATTTATTATTTATATAATAAAATGTATATTGTAATATCTTTCTTCTCTCAACTTTTCCATGATGTCCAAGATACCACAGTAGATTAATACATGAAATTCTAATGTTAAAGATAAGACGGTATTCTAGTGACATGTTTACATCATCTGCTGTCCACATCATATTTATGAAAAATTAATTAGTGAATTATTGAGTTAGTTGTGCAATATTGATCAGTTTTGTCCTCCCCAGCTGTGTTGTGGATGAGATGGACTTCTCAGCTATGGAACTAGATGAAGCGCTCAGGAAGTTCCAGGCTCACATCAGAGTCCAGGGAGAGGCCCAGAAGGTGGAGAGACTCATAGAGGCGTACAGGTGAGAGACACTGAGGCCAGAGGCAGGTCCAGATAGTGGACCACGCCCTCCTTCTCTGTTTCTCTTGAATTTCAGGATTCGTTTCTGGACCCAGTGGTTGTTTACCAATAATGTTCACCCTATTACCCCCCCCCCTCTCGCCCTCTCCAGTCAGCGGTATTGTATCTGTAACCCTGGCGTGGTACGTCAGTTCCACAACCCTGACACCATTTTTATCCTGGCCTTCGCCATCATCCTCCTCAACACAGATATGTACTCTCCAAACGTCAAACCAGAGAGGAAGATGAAGCTTGAGGACTTCATCAAGAATCTCAGAGGTAAGAGCCAATCACAATACTATGAACCTTCTTCTTTTCCTGTTGGAACTAGACCTCAGGCTCTAACACTAGACCCCGGGCTCTAACACTAGACCCC
>JACXGM010039734.1:0-10504 GCA_016801145.1 Umbra pygmaea
TTCAACTGCATTCAACTGCACATTCAACTGCACTTTTCTATCTTTCTCCCTTACCCGACCCATTGTGTTATTCTTGTGTATTTGTATTCATGTGTAACTCTGTCTGTACTTGCACCTTTGCTTTATCTTGGCCAGGTCGCTGTTTTAAATGAGAATTTGTTCTCAACGAGCCCACCTGGTTAAATAAAGGTTAAATAAAATAAATAAAAAAGATACTTGAATTAGAATCCGCTGTTAATAAACTAAGTTACAGTTTGACATTGCGCATGTAAATGTCTCCGGGAAAACGTGAGCGCGTTAATCAGAATCCAATCATTATCGCAGACTAAACGAGTGTTTTGAGTGACAGCTGAATCATCCAATGAGCGTTTAGAATTCCGTGCTGTATGTGTGTGATTTTCTTTTTTCGATAACATAAAATCGTATCACAATCACATCAACTTCCCCATATCTGTAATTATACACGTTTTGTCTTTGACATTTTCTATATTAACTTAATCTAGTTTACTCTGGCTTAATACTGGGAACTATAAATTGATTTGTTTTTCTTCTGTACCGCACTATGTTTATGGTACCGCAGCTAAAGACTGTAGTTCTCACAGACTAGCTCCGCGAAAACCAATCAAATATGCACTTCGACAGAAGGGCATCTTTCTTTGTTAATGAGTAAGCTTCCGCATTTTTATCAAACGCATTTATCTCCAATCCGAAACAAGTCATGTTTAAAGTAGCCGAATAAAAAAAAACGTATCATATGTTGTACATTTCACCCGCCAGAGTGGCTGGTAGATAGGGAAATGTTACCCGCCAATGTGAAAATCTACCCGCCATTGGCGGGTGGAGGGTGTTAATTTCCCACCCTGCCAACGTCCCTTCTATCTTCCCCGGGAGTTCACGTCCGCACAGCAGTCTACATACCCCCGCAGGCGGATAAGGCACACGCGCTTGAGGAAATATATGGAATAATAAGTGGCCTAGAGGACGCTCACCTTGAGTCTGTTTTTACTGTTCTTGGAGACTTTAACAGGACAAACATGAAAAAAATGCTGCCCAAATTCCACCAGCACATTTCCTTTCACACAAGGGGTGATTAGACTCTCGACAATTGTTATTCAACGATCCGCAACAGCTTCAAACCCATCCCCCGACCTGCCTTTGGATAGGCAGATCACATCTCCATTCTTCTCCTCCCAGCCTACAGACAACGCCTGAAACAGGAAAAAACGTTTTTTCGTGCAGTCCAAAAATAGAGTGACCATTCCAACACCACTCTCCAAGACTGCTTTGAAACCACAGACTGGGAGATGTTCCGTGTCGCAGCTGGTGACAACATTGATGAATTCACTGACTCTGTCTCAGCATTCATCACCAAGTGCATAGATGATGGCGTTCCATGGGTCAATGTTAAGACCTCCCCCACCAAAAGCCCTGGGTTAACGGTAATGTCAGTGCAAAGCTTGCAGCACGGTCCTCTGCCTATAACTCTGGGGACCTGGAGGTAGGGCTGCTCGATTATGGAAAAAATCATAATCACGATTATTTTAGTCAATATTGAAATCACGATTATTAAATCGATTACTCATTGATTTTGGAAATTTGCATGTTGATTTTAAAAAACAGTGAAAATATTCAGACGTCAGGAGCGGGTGCATTTTTTTTACTTTGTTGAGGGTGACCAGCACACATATTTCGTTTGAATGTTTGGATTTGATTAGACAGCAATGTCTTTCAATTATATTTGCAAATAAGGTATTTATATTTATTAAATAATTTAACACTTCTAAACGTATCTTATTTTCTATTTTGTGCGCACGATCACTGTGCTTAATTAGTCTGCTGTAGAATCGCAAACAGCAGCTCAAACAAAGTACTGAATAGAAGTAACAGGAAGCCTGGCTCTTCAGTCGGTTGAATAATTGTTTAAAAGTAATACATGCCTCTACACTACACCTGTGCTAATGAAACCAAGAACGAGAATGTGATTAACAGCTCAATTTCGTTGCTTCAGTACTGATATGCGCAATCTAATACTAAAGAAAAATGTTTCGGTAAAGGAAACAACGCTGCAAGGACACAAATAAAATATCCTAAAAAAGACTCAAATAGACAAAGCTGATAAGCTAACTAACAAAGTACCTGCGTTGTTGTGAGGTAAACTCATGGAGCTGCTGCAATCACCTGTAATATATAAAATAATGTAGCCCATAGATCAATACTCTGCCTTTGTCACCACTTCTGCACAGCATTTCTCATATAAAGCACGCAGACCAACTCTGGTAAAGGTGGCGAGATGAAATTATAACGCTTGTCCAAAGTATGCAACAACATTCTAGAGCGGTCGTTCTCAACTGTGCTAATGGGGCACACGTCTTTGGCTAAAAGTATACAACGGCATGTGTTATTTTTTTGTGCCTGCGCGCACCATGGATATGGAGTTACACTGTAAAATGCGTCTTTAATAGATGACTGAGTTAGTTTCACTTTCGGTTTCGGGAGCGACAAAAGTGTGTGTCATTCGAACACTACACAAAAATAAGAGTTCTTAGAAAATGCAATGTACAAAATAATCTTTTTTTCTCGATTACACTGTTTTTGTGATCGTTAGGAGATTAAATTGAAATCGTGATCAAAATCCGATTAATTGTACAGCCCTACCTGGAGGCTCTGAGGAGGGCCAGATATGACCTACGGAAAGCCATCAGAGATGCCAAAAGAGGCTACAGGGACAAATTGGAGTCTAACTACAACAGCTCTGACCCCAGGCGCATGTGGTGTGGGCTGCGGCAGATAACGGAGTACAAAGGGAGAAATAGCTGTGACCCTCATCCCCCCGTCTCGCTCTCCGACAAGCTCAACACCTTCTTTGCTCGGTTTGAGGTGGCCAACATCACTCCTGAGAAGCTAGCTGAGAGCCCAGACGACCGCAATCTGTCCCTGGACGTGGCTGATGTAAGAAGAGCTTTTAAAAGAGTGAACCCGCGGAAGTCTCCAGGGCCAGATGGCATTCCAGGCCCTGTTGTAAGAGGATGCGCCGACCAGCTAGCGGAGGTATTCACCTCCATATTCAACCTTTCCCTAACCCAGTCTGCAGTTCCCTCCTGCTTCAAGCAGACCACCATTATCCCGGTCCCAACGAAACCTTCCATCACCTGCCTAAATGACTAGTGCCCAGTAGCACGGACCTCCACCATCATGAAGTGCTTCGAGCGGCTGGTCAGAACCCATATCTGCGCCGCCCTTCCTGACACCTTGGACCCCCTACAATTTGCATACCGCCCCAACAGATCTACAGACGATGCCATCGCACTGACGGCACACACCACCCTCTCCCATCTGGAAAAAGGGAACACATGTGAGGATGCCATTTGTGGACTACAGCTCAGCATTTAACATTATTGTTCCTGCTAAGTTTATTCCCAAGCTCAGGACCCTTGGTTTTAACACCTCCCTTTTAAGGCTGGGCAATATATCGATATTATATCGATATCGTGATATTAGACTGATTATCGTCTTAGATTTTGGATATCGTAATATCGTGATATGACAAAAGTGTTATCTTTTCCTGGTTTTAAAGGCTGGAGTACAGTAAAGTGATGTAATTTTGTGAAATTACCAGACTGTTCTAGCTTTTCAATTATTTGCATTTACCTCACTTAGTTATTATATACACATTAATGATGATTATTTATCAAAAATCTCATTGTGTAAATATTTCTTTGTAAGCACCAATTGCAAACCCTACAATATCGCCGCAATGTCGATATTGAGCTATTTGGTCCACAATATAGTGATATTAGATTTTTTCCATATTGCCCAGCTCTATATGTCATACTTACTCACCACATCCAATATGATTGAACAATATTCTTTTACTATAATTGATTTGAATATTAAATTGACAGAAATTGGTAAATGCCATATCCAAAACCATATCTGTGTCTTGCACACCTCTTTGACAAAGAAAGTCCAATTCTTCACTTGTTAATTTTAATAAAGAAAATTGACTTTTTTTCTTTAAATATGTGTACACATTTTCCAAACTTCAAAAATAAATAAATATCGAGATATATATCTTTATAATATATCGAGATATTCATTTCGGGCCATATCGCCCAGCCCTACTCCCTTTGCAACTGGATACTGGACTTCCTAACGAGAAGACCCCAGATGGTGAGAATGGGCAACCTCACCTCCTCCACAATGACCCTGAGCACCGGAGCCCCACAGAGCTGCGTACCCAGTCCCCTCTTGTACGCTCTGTTCACCTGTTCACACATGATTGTGTGGCCACACGCAGTTCCAACATCATCATTAAGTTTGCTGATGACACAACCATCCTAGGTCTCATCTCCAACAACGATGAGACTGCTTACAGAGAGGAGGTGAGAGCCGCAGGCGGAGGGAGGCGACCCTCTCATTCACCGGGGTAAACTCCAACGTAGCGGCGCTCAGCCGGGGGCTTGTGAGTATATCTCTCTATGTCTATGTATATATGTATGTATATGTATATATATGTATATATGTATGTATATATATGTATATATATATATATGTATATATATGTATATATATGTATATATGTATATATATATATATATATATATATGGCTCTGGTGAGAAGTCAAAAACCGCCCACAGACCACCTCCAAAGACCTACAAAATCATCTTGCTACAGATGGTGTCACTGTGCATCGTTCAACAATTCAGCACACTTTGCACAAGGAGAAGCTGTGCGGGAGAGTGATGCGAAAGAAGCCTTTTCTAAACAAACATAGTCGCTTGAGGTATGCAAACGCACATTTGGACAAGCCAGCTTCATTTTGGAAGAAGGTGCTGTGGACTGATGAAAAAAGATGTTATTTGGTCATAACAAGAGGCATTATGCATGGCGGCAAAAGAACACAGCATTCCAAGACAAACATTTGCTACCCAATTATTAGGGGTCCAAGCCCAGCAGGGCTGTGGAACCCTTTTGTTTTCCTAAGGATTATTATTATTATTCTTCCGCCTCTAAAACCGATACTACAGCCTAAAAGGTACATTGTCGTAGGGGTCCCATTTTCAGGACTGGTCCAGATCACCGCAAGGACCTCAAACAGAAAAATAAGCCACTTCCACCACTAGGTGGCGCTATAGCAGAAAAAAACGTGTTTGCCCTTATAACTATATGTACATTGCACATAGAAGATACACATATCCACATGTTCCCTTAGTTCAGCTAAATCTTCTGACATGGGCCACGCCCTTTTCCACCAGTACTTTTATGCGTGAAAAATTGTAATTTATCATAAACCTACTTTTTTAACTCCTCCTAGACCGTGTGTCTGATCTGCACGAAGTTTGGTATGTATGCTCACCAGACCGACCTGACAAAAGTTTTTTAAAAAATACGCAAAAACAAATTTGTGTAGCTAGCTACTTAAACATAAACGTTGACATATCTTGGCCAAAATAAAGCTACCTTTACAAAACTTTTGATTCTTGTTTGACATGACCACCTGAGGCTCCCCAACAAGTTATGAAAATTTGCTGCTAGGGGGCGCTACAAATACAAAAAGTTTATATCTCATCAACGGCTCATCTGATTTTTACCAGATTTTGAGGCTACCATCTAGGGCCACCCCTATAGTTGGGTACTGATACGTCAAAGGGGGCGTGGCCTATGGGACCCAGTTTTGGATCTTCCCCTTGTACTAATGTGAGCAACTTCAAATTCACGGTGCAGATGTGAAGTGGTTACTGGACCTCACATACCAAAAATTACACACGTGGACCACTAGGGGGCGCTATACTGATGAGAAACATGTTTGTGCCCATAACTCCCACATTTTACATAACTCCTATAATATAAATCCTTATATCCCAGTGTACCTTGAACTAAGCTGAATCTGATGATATAAAACACGCCCATTTTTGATAACAAGATTTTTCAAAATATCGCGCAATGCGCAAACCAACTTTTTTGAACTTGTCCTAGACCGTGCAACCGATCTGCACGAAACTTGGTACCTAGCATCTCCAGACGGACCTGACCAAAAGTTATTCAAAGAATTTTGTTACGTTGAACTATGCGCAATTGACGAACAAAAATGTTTTTGTAGCTAGCTACAAAATATGAACTTTAGTATATTGCTTGCAAATTAAATGCTATCTTTAAAAAAACTGAGATTGTTGTTCAATGTCCCACTACGATGTTCGATACCAAATTTGGTGAAGATCGGCCATTAGGGGGCGCTTTAATTGACATTGATGTGTTTAGGAAAATTTTGGGATTTATCACTTAGATTAATGTGAGTAACTTTAAATTTACAGTGTAGATGTGCAATGGCTACCGGAACTCACATTCCAAAAATTACACATGTGGGCCATTAGGTGGTACTATAATGATGTCAAATGTGTTTTTACCTATAACTTCCATATTACACATTGCACAATGAAAACTTGTATATGTATGTGTTCCTTGAATTAAGCTGAATCTGATGATATAGGACACGCCCATTTCTGATAACAATATTTTCCACAATATCGCGCCATACGCAAACCAACTTTTTTATACACCTCCTAGACCGTGTAACCGATCTACACGAAACTTGGTACCTAGCATCTCCAGACGGACCTGACCAAAAGTTATAAATAATTTTGTTACATTAAACTATGCACAAATTGACGAACAAACAATTTTGTAACTAGTTATGAAATTTGAACTTTAGCATATCGCTACCAATTTAAATGCTATCATCAAAAAACTAGAGATTGTTGTTCAATGTCCCACTGTGATGTTCTGTACCAAATTTGGTGAAGATCGGCAATTAGGGGGCGCTTTAATCAACGTTTATGTGTTTTGGCCAATAACTTAATACATTAACTGGGATAATTGTGATTACAATATATTTGTCATAGTAAATGTTATCAACATGAAACTTTTGGTGCTTGAGTGGAAAATTTGTCATTAAGTGGCACTGTCGTCAATGTAGACCAGTTTTTGCCCTTTTACTCAATCAATGTTAATGGGGTATTTACAATGGTGATGTACCACAGACCTTGTAGCTCACACCTCGATATTTTCTGACATTTGCCATGTCACCGTTTGCTTTGGGGTCCGCTTTCCAAAATGACTATCAAATAGTTTAAGCTTTTTTTAATGTGTCAAACATTATAGAACATATAGAAAATGTGTATTGTAATCTACAATTTCTTTTAAAGAAAGACAAGGGACATTAATAATGAATGTAATATACTTTTATTTAGTAGATATAATTGTGGTGTTCCATCCTATCCAATGTTTATATATTTTTAAGCATATTATCTATGATGTATTCTGATAAAATGCCCCTCATTAGGGTTACTGCAGTACGCTGGATCATGTTCCTGTGTATCTGGCAAACTTTATTTCCTATTTGGAGTGTGCAGTGTTAGAATTGGCTGTTACTAATCTAGTACAAAATTATACTACAAAACATTTTCAAGAACAACTATCTAATAACTATGTATACTTTCGGTAGCAGACGGTTACACATACATAAATTACTACAATAAATTGCTAGAGGACCCATAATCTTGCAGATCAATGTTAATTGAATTCCTGTCCCTGTACAATTAGGACAAATTGCACCAAAGACATTCAAACACGGTACATGAATACTCAGCCATGGCTGTACGGCACTCTGATTACCTCTGCTATCTGAAAACCTGTTTTTTGAATGACAGTTTACGGATCAACATAATATGTGATTATATTTCATCATCTGCTTTCTTAGTTTGTAATCCCCTATGTTTTCTTGCTTATGACAACTTTTTTTCATATTCTCTGACATTTTCGACCATTATCAAACCACTTCTTTTAACATTTTAAAATGTATTTGAAATATCAGAGCACGTGCAAATTACTACAGACCTTGTAGCTAAGGTGTTATGATATTTTCCAGCTTTTGCATCACAGCCATCGCGCCTTTGGTTCCGATTTCATAGGTTCCGCTTTTGTGGGCTCCGTGGGTCATTAGGGCGACTTGCACCAGGGGGGACTCGCCAGGGACGGCTTGGACCCCTTCAAAACTGCTTGCAGTTCTAGTTTATAAATTAAAATCATGGAAAATGTAAACTTTTGCATACAACTGTGGATATTTCGAAAAAAATGGTTAATCATTAGTGTAGGTATAACCCGTTATGCTAATTTAATAATATAATAAGGGCCAGAATGTGTTTTATCCAAAAATAGTAAAGCTTGTGGGATACACAGCAGCGCAGATTCATGGACCTATTATCTCTCTCATTTAACTCACTATAGACCGGTATTTCCTATGCAAATGGCTTTCCTTTTGCCCCCACTTATCATGAGCTGAACTCAAAAATCTAATAATATTTTTTACGTACACAAAAGGCCTATTTCTCTCAAATACTTTTCAGAAATCTGTCTAAATCTGTGTTAGTGAGCACTTCTCCTTTGCCGAGATAATCCATCCACTTCACAGGTGTGGCATATCGAGATGCTGATTAGACAGCATGATTATTGCAGAGGTGTGCCTTAACACTAGAACCGCCAAAGGCCGACGCCATCGGGCGTTTGAGTTTGTAATTAAAATATATCTGTGATTTTGAAAGCTACACCCTCCTCCTTTCTTCACTTTTCCTAAATATGTTTATTTTACATTATTCTGTTGTCCAATTTCAAAAATCTCAAACAGAAAGCTTTTTATCAATGATTTCCATGTTTTTTTACCCCTAATTAATACTAAAACCACCAAAATCCGACGCCACCTAACGTTGGTACCCAGTCAATTATCTGGTACCCAGGCGCCTAGCAACCAAGGCGCTAAGCACCTCTCACTGAATGAATGCATTCAATGGCTCAATGGCCAATAACCACAGACAAAAGATCTTTAGCCCTGGCTGAGAATTAACTAATTAATGTGTATCATGTCGTAAAATACTTTTAACTTTAGTCTTTGCAATAATGTAATAACTGAAGTGACTGACTATCATGTGTTTTAGAATTGTCGCAGATTATTTTTCAACAACGAAACGCTGCTTCTCATAATTCAACATTTTACATAGGCTACACTCATGTTGTAGCAAAATAAATAATTGAATAATATTTGTATTATAAGTAGGGTATTTGTTGTTTCCATTGCTACCATAATCCTTACATTTTCAAATCACAATTGGCCAAATGTTGCTGCATTTACACATGTAATTCTTCATGTCAGATATAGCCTATTACACTAACTAAAAAAAATGTGTGCTCAGTTCGCATGACGCCTGACACAAATGAAAGGGCAGAGGGATTTATGAAAGAACTATTGGATGCCAGTGAAGTTATATGATTATGAAAACTACATAAAATATTAAATGTCTGTAAACACGGTTCAAGTCTACATCTAGTCAGCACAAAGATTTGTTGAGGCGAGCAGATGCACTAAAATGCACTAAATTTTGTAATTAAATATAAAACATCAAACAACTTTATAGTCTTCCATACTTCTATCCACAGGAACGCCCCGGAGAGAACACAGGTTTAGCTGTAGAATACGGCAGGAGGAACCCCCAAGGAATGAGCAGAAATCATGGCCAATGTTCATCTTCCTTGACAGCAGAAACTGGCATATAAAGTAAGCTTTGTCTCTAAAGTTTAAAACAATTGAATTTCTAGCGGAAAATGTATACTACAATTGTATTTAGATTTTTCGTGTATGGATGTAGGCTATTTTCACAATTATTTAGGTTGCAAGACCACCACGAAAGAGGCAGCAAAACAGGCAGTGCAAACAGTTGTTGTTGAGTCGAGCAGATGCACTAATATGCACTAAACTTTGTAATTAAATATAAATGATCAAACAACATTATAGGCCATGATTATAGTCTTCCATATTTCATTCTGTAATTACTGCATTTTCTCCAACTCTACACTTTTTCTATATTGACTTTTATTGATGTATAGCACTTTGAACTGCATTCCTCGTAGGAAATGAGCTATATAAATAAAGGTTTTATTATTATTATTATTATTCTAATATAATGTACACATAAAATCAAATGAAAAATACTTTAAGGTTGGGTCATTCATTATTCTCAAATGTTTATTTTTTTTGCCGATTATTTTTCAACAACGAAACGCTGCTTCTCATAATTCAACATTTTACATGCTACACTCATGTTGTAGAAAAATAAATATTTGAATAATATTTGTATTATAAGTAGGCTATTTGTTGTTTCCATTGCTACCATAATCCTTTAAAATCACAATTGGCCAAATGTCGCTGCATTTACTGCATTTACACGTAATTCTCCATGTCGGATATAGCCTATTACACTAAAAAAATATGTGCTCAGTTCGCATAACGCCTGACATAAATGAAAGGGCAGAGGGATTTATGAAAGAACTATTGGATGCCCGTGAAGTTATATGATTATGAAAACTACATAAAATATTAAATGTCTGTAAACACGCTTCAAGTCTACATCTAGTCAGTGCAAAGAGTTGCACTAAACTTTGTAATTTAATATAAAA
>JACXGM010039735.1:0-10503 GCA_016801145.1 Umbra pygmaea
CGGTCAAAACGAAGTCTGCTGTACATAGCAAATCTTTCATCGTAAGAATAATAATGGGCGGGTGAATACCATGCTTCAATTAATAAAACAGAATTTTGTATTCGCTCCCAGTTTTCGGATAATGAAACACTTTAGTATTAGTAACTGCATTTACG
The DNA here is from genome assembly GCA_016801145.1 of Umbra pygmaea. Classification (NCBI taxonomy): domain Eukaryota; kingdom Metazoa; phylum Chordata; class Actinopteri; order Esociformes; family Umbridae; genus Umbra; species Umbra pygmaea. Next base: position 156 of record JACXGM010039735.1, read on the forward strand.
TTGTAAGTCTAAGGATTTTTTTTAAGGATTAGATCATAAAAAAAATGACTAACCATACGGAGGAAAAGTAAGGAAAAACCTGGATGAGTAGGAGAGGATGGGATCAAATGTGCAATAAATAGAAATTTAATTAATTAATAGATTAATGTATAAATATTAGGTTCATAAAATGTATAGCTCCGCCCCCCGATTTCATCGTCCATCATGATGTTTCACTGTAGACATCGTCCGATGCCAAATTAGTAGACATCGCCCAACCCTAGTTGCAACATCCATCAATGATAAACATATATTTTACCTGCTATGCATAGGGTCTTCAGTTCTAGTTGCCTTAGACCCCATCATAATACTTGAACATGAAGAAACACCTATATCTCCTAAGAGAAAACAAGCACACCACACAAACTATCCAGCTATGCTTGATCTTGCAGAGTTGCTGGGGAGTAACTATTTTGAAAAGCTAAAGGTGAATAATTATCACACTCTGTTTTATTGTTCATATTTACAATTAAGCCATCTTAAACTCATAGTATTTTATGTATAATCTAATTTAGTTTTAGATTGGAAAATGACCAACTACCGGTTTCACCTCATTATTGATGAGATGCTGGAAATAGAGTGGTCGAAGAACCAATTCTGAAAGCAATTCAGTCCTCTGTGGCTATTGGGTTGGAGGTAGACGAGAGCACAGATGTGTCTATTAAAATGCAACTGGATCTACACATTTTGTATCAGTCAATTGAGAGGACAATTAACAACTGACCTGGAGAAAACCATATATGTTTGTGATGTATTTTGATATCTTTTTATTTTTCAGTTATGGACAATGAAGGGCAGCTCCTCAGCCAGTTCATTGACCTGAATATAAGTGATGGGAAGGCTGTAATCATTGTGGCAGCAATAAAGGAACGTGCCAACTCAAACTCTATGGGCAGGAACAGATGAAGCTGCTGTAATGACTGGTAAGAGTTAAAGAGTCATTTTAGTTGCATACATTTGTGTTTAGTTGGCTTGAATATGAATTGGTTATTGCATGCCTTTGTTTTCTTTCCCTTTTCTTGTAACAAGGAGGTTAATGGTGTAGCAAAGCAGCTGCAGGATAACTTCCCCTGGTTGATGCCAGTGATTGTGCTGCCCATCGCCTTGCCCTGGCATTACAGGATGCTTCCTCTGAGGTTCCCTACATGTCTACCTTTAGGGACCATTTACATCGGCTTCATCAGTACTTTCAGAACAGTGCCAACAGAACAAATGTTCTGAAAGCTGCATCACAGTCTTTAGGCCTTGAGGACTTCAAAGTAAAGGTAAGTGAAAATACTTTCCGCATTTAACAACAATTCTGGTCATTCATGTGTACTCTAGATGCAATGTGTGCTATTATTAATATTTTATATAACTACAAAAATATTTTTTAGCAAGTAAAGGATACACTCTGGCTATCACAGCACCTGGGAATTCTTACATTGCAGAAGAACCTCAGTGCTGTCATGACTGCCTTGGCTGAGGAGACCAAGAAGAACCTCAGTGCTGTCATGACTGCCTTGGCTGAGGAGACCAAGAAGAACCTCAGTGCTGTCATGACTGCCTTGGCTGAGGAGTTCCATAAGTGCCCAGTAGCCAAGGGCCTCTATGTTGTTTGCTGTACATACTGCGTTAAGGCTTCACCTACAGGCAGATGTACTACCACATGTGCATGACTTTCTAGGATTTTCCAGAGAGAGAAGGTCAACTTCCTGGCCATCAAAGAGAAGGTACTTTTAACATGCATCTCATAATTGTAAAGTACAACTAAATTCTAGGCTGTTCAATCAGTGCACATTACATGAACAACTGCTGAGGATCGTGCAACTGCCTTTGTCAGGTTCCAGTGACTTTGGCATGCCTGAAGCACATCAAAGATGCAGGTGATGCACCGCCCCCTGGCTCATTCATGACCCAACTGCATAATGACCTTGACAACCCGCAGGATTGGGTGCATTTAACATTATCAATAAGGAATAAAGGGAGAGGAGAAATAGAGGCCAGGTGAAGCACATAATAGGTTATTTGGTCCCGGCACAAGACACAGGTACATTTGTTTTGATTGGCTGCTAAGTAGTATCAGTCTAAAAAAAAAAATGTATGACTGAGACCAGTCTTAATTTGATTGAAATGTTATTTCCACAGGGAGTCAATCAATAAAACTTAATAATTTCCCTTGTGCCATGTTTAGGTAATGGAACCTTATCTTGATGGCGTCCAGGACAGCCTAGGTTCCAAAACCTCAATATCATGGGTGCCTTTCACATGTTGGGCCCCAAGCAGTCAAGGAGGATGATTCCATCAGTTTGGAAAACATCAAGACCCTGTACACCAAATTCCTGCAGCAACCGGACAGTTATGCACTGCAAGAATGGTCATATTTTAAGCAGCATATACTGACTGGAGAATTCAAGGTAAATTAGACACAATCTAAGGTCTTCTTAAACATGACTGAAGAACCCAGTTTGATCTCCTACTGTCTGTGTTGTAATGTTTCAGGATATGGACCAGCTTACCATAACGAGCAAACTGGCATCGCAGCACGATGGGTCAAATCTACCCCTCCTCAACAAGCTGGCAGCCATTGCCCTCACAGTGCCAATATCAAGTGTCAACTGTGAGAGATTTATCCACCATTTCAGTGTTATGTGCAATGAAAGCTTGTTTGGCTATCAATATCCCTAACATCACTAATTTTTTATTATTATTTTATAGGTGAAAACAGACTTAAGGAACAGGCTGCAGGGGGCCCATCTAGCAGCATGTATTCTTCTCAGCATCAATGGGACACCTCTTTCTGTATTCCCCTAAAACCAAGCCTTAAAGTTATTTTTCCAAAAGCCAAGACAAATTAAATGCGCACAGCAAGGCAGCCAACTTTGCCACTGAGGCAAAGCTGCAATTTGTTTCTCTATGAATAATTATGAAATGATTCATTCTATAATTCGGGTTTTGGTTTCTTTATGAAGAATTTCTTGTAAAATTCATTTTGTAGACCTGTCGTAGATGTTAAGTGCCCCACAGATCCTCAAAAAATACAGTTAAATCTCTACTGAAAATATGCCTCATTGTGTGTGAAGAGAGGTGAAAGAATGTATTTGTTTGTGTTGCAGCGTAGTGTTAGTTCCGTTTCATATGTAAAATATTTGGCGGCGGGGGGTGTTTGTTGTTTGGACAGACCTGCCCCCACTGCTAAAAACATCCCAAAGGAAACACTGTAAAGTGTCTACTGCTGATAAAGTATAAGCCGTTGTGACGTGGATGGGCTAGAATTCGAACGGTCAGAACCAGTGATGTAGTGGAGGCTAAACGCACGTAAACGCAGTTTACGCACCTCCCAAAATTCGGAAATAGCGTTTACCCACCTCCAAAGTGCGTTTATCCACCTCTAAATTGCGTTTATCCACCTCTAAATAGCCTATTTTTTCTAAGCCATTCTAAATTAAGCGTATGCCATTTTAGTTTCATATTGTTCGTTATTAGTTTAATAGGTTGTTAAACCTAAAACAAATTATATCCATATTGCGCTGCATTACGGTATTGAAAATGAGAAGATGTCGTCATGACACAGCGCCCCGCCCCAAGCCTACACTATCGCGTCTCATGTAATGAATGGATTTAAAAAATGGATATCCGCCAGTTTTTTAAGCGCCGTCAAGACAGCAACCCTTCTCGACTACAAGCCCTAAGTGAGTGAGCTCGGAAAACAGTACTAAACTTCATGTTTTTGAGGTTAATTTAGTTCACGCACGGTAGATTCATGCCACTGACTCAACAAGCCGTGGTGTTGATTACAGTACCACTTTCAGACACAAACTTGCAAGTCGCCTCTACCTTTTCTAATAAGCCCATATTACAAGTAAAATTCAGGAAATATTGTCAGATAAATAACTGGATGTAATTGCCACTAAAAGTTAGTGACAACAAGCTCCCTTTGCAAGTCAGCTAGTTAATGTTACATAAATATTAACCAGCTGCGTTTGCGGGGTAGCCTGAAATAGAGTTTAATTTATCATAATTAGCTCACCAATAAAGCACAATCGAGAGTATAATGTCTTCACAACTAATTGTGGATGATGCTACATGGCTTCAAACCCCAGACATAATAAAGTCCTTAGAGAAATAACTGGGCTAGTTAACGGGAGAATTCCACTTGCCCTTCCCGAAATGGTACTGGCACAGAGACCGTATTAAGTCAATTAACTTAAAGGTGTAGATAGGCTATAGCATTCAGACTGGATACCTAAACATTGAATGCATGCTAAATAATTATTTTATTGGTTTGTCTGAAAGGGTTAACCTATAGGCCTTATAATGTAATCTGGTACTTGACAGGATGTGGTGTGCTAAGCTGTATTTTCTCTATTTTAACTTCATTTCACAGACAGAGGTGAAACAGGCAATGATGCAGAGAGCACAGAGAGAGGAGGTATAGAGATGAGCGAGAGAGAGGAGATGAGAAAAGAGGAGGAAAAGAGGTAAGACAAACGGTTAATGAAGAAACAGAGACAGGACAATTTTAGAGAGAAGTTGTTTTATCACGTGTGAGAATGTACTTGGACATTCTGATAGAAAGACGAAGACAGGAGCATCATGTGATACCGTTATGTACAAGTGCATTGCATTGGAAGCCCTGGATATGAGCCTCCCTCTCTTTCTCTCTTAAAGATTTTTTTATCTCTTTTTTGTCATTTAGTCAACTTTATAGATTTCAATCATAGATTCCTTAATCTAAGTCTTTTTAACAAGAACTTAGGTTAACGTATGCATTGAATAGTGATTGTGTGACCTATGAGGGAACAACCAGTGATACCCTAGGTACCATCAAATGATAGCCTATAGCGATGTCATAAGGATACACATACACCGGTAGGCCGTGGCACACCTTGCCGGTGACCGCGTCGTGGTCCACCTGACCGAAGAATTTATAGTTTACCCACCTCTATTTTTACCACTACACCCCTGGTCAGAACGCATTCTGTAGTATGATTTGTGCCACTGTGCTCAATAGAATTGTGATGAATGAAAAAGTATATAAAAATGACATCAAACAGTTTTATTACATGGTAATATTATGAAACTGCAGTCCATGACTTATGCAATGAACTAAATATCATCCAGGAAAAGCATTGTAAACATCTGTCCAGCCTACTTCAAGTAGTCTTGGTCAAAGAAGTAAAAAAAGATGCAGCAGTATACCATGTTATTTCTAACTGGGAATACATCAATTATTTAAGAAAATGTTGTCAAAAATATTGGCAAAATAAACTGAGTGACTATAGTAATACCTGCCAGTGTGACAAAACTGTTAGTTTGACGCCCTGTTTGGCAAAAAAACAGAACATGCCAGAGGATTCACTATAAATAGCTAAAGGCCCATATCTTTAACCAGGATGTTACGACACAGCATTTCTAACATTTGTTAAAGTATAAGGAAAGAGCTATAAAACATAATTAACATAGATTACCTGTCAAGCCAGTGGGGAGCTCTGGTCCATCTTCCTCATCCCCCAACTTCTCTCCTTCTCCCTCACCATCATCATCATCATCATCTTCGTCGTCATCATTATCATCATCATCTTCTTCATCATCATCATCATCATCATCATCCCCCTCACTTCCTTCATGAGATGGTGTGCGTTTGTCTGTAGCCTGATCCCCATCCATAACAGTCACCCTGTCCTCATCCACATCTTCCTCATCAGTCTCTTCTTTCTTGGATTTTTTCACACCTACGTTTCAACAATTTCATATATGGAGACAAAAACAAGACTTGGTAAACATGCACATTCTGCTGTTTTCAGACTTCTTTAACTAAAAAAATCAAGTCAGCTATTTTAGTAAATGAGTAGTTATGTACATCACATTACCTGCGGATTCAGCAATATTCGGCTTTTTCTTTTTGACAGATTTTTCTTTTTCCACCTCTGCAGACACAATCTTCCGTTTCTGCTGCTTTTTAATGTGTTTTTCATTTTGTGGCTGTGAAATTGTTTTTGCTGTGAAATTGTTACTCGTTCCAGCACAACTCTCCACTGGGAGTTCCTTTACATGTTCTGTCAATATAGAGGATTTCAAATTAATTAACCTGGCAAATGCTATCATTGACTTATGTTAGCCAAAACTACTGTAGCTAATAAATGGCACAGCCAGTGTGCGGACGGCTAGTTCTTTAGCTGACTGGAAACACCAGTACCGAAGACAAATTAATTTACGTTAAACATATACAATTAAAAGGCACTACTTTAACACATCAGAAAGTCATTCTGATAATAAGAATGTTTCAAAATGACTAAATAAAATAGTTTATAAAATAATAAAATCGCAAAGCATTGGTGTTTTGGTCAGTAATACAAACCACTGACATCACACTAGCTAGCTGAGCAAAACAGCGTTGCTGTAGGTGGACTACCGGGAATATTAATAACTTATAATAATTTAATTACTCAAAAACTTGTTACCATTATCATCCTCTTGTTTCTGTTTCTTAATTAGTTTTCTTTCTTTGTTTTTTTGGTTTCTTTTCTGAATTTTCTGTCGAAGAAGTCTCATCTGAAGATCTGCCATGATTTCAACTATGCACGAAGCACGCACACGTGTGGCTTCAGTAGGACCCCTGTAGGATTTAAAGTGGACTACATTCGTTATGTATCAATGACTACATTACGAACGAGGGTAGACCGTTGCACTGCCTGACTAAAAATAATGACTAAATGAAAAAGACGCCTTCCTCTTTTTTCCGCTAGAATAGATGCTGCATTGCTTATTGCTGCCCCTTTAAGGTCGGAGGGAGGACTGCACATATATTACTATTGTACACCAAACCTGTCTCCCACTTTCTGGGTCACATTACCTGTCATTTATACAGTGCTGTTTGAAAGTATTTTATTATGTTTTTTTTCTAATTTCCCCTGATCCTGTTTTGTCAGCACCTCAATTGTTGTAAGGTAGTACAAAGTCCAATTACACAATACACACTTTATGAATTTTGTCTGCAGATAGAAAGTTACATCTTGGAAATCACCCCGTCATTCATTTTCCACATGGAGTTCACTACCTGACAAGCATATGTTGCTTGTCAGGTAGTGAACGTTTCCATGGTGCTGACATACTGAACGGATTTCTTTGCTACTTTGATGTAATTAACCAAGGGGGACACTTTGAGACACCTCATGTGCAAGTGTAGCCTGGGAACAGAACCAAACACATGGTACACGTACATTCAAAACATGCAATGTTTAATTTACATAGTTTGTTACAACAAACACTATTGTTTTAGGACTGACTTTCCACACCCACAACCTCTGCAATTGCACTCCATCCCTTGTAATTTCTTAAATTGTCCTTGTAAAACCGATCTTATATAATTCCATGTGTTTTTCCACTTCTATAATGAACCTTTTGTCGTCCATATCATCTTTATTTCTTATATGTCAAGTTCTTCTGGCTTCTTGCCACCTATGTATTGACGTTTTAATACGTTCAGGATTCTGCACAAGTTGTTTTATTTTGAAACTGACTGGATTTTCTGATGTTCACTTTGTATTTGCTGGAGGTTTTGACTTTTATTTTGTATCTTAACTATGTGGCTTGGATGCGGCTTCCATCAAAAATAGACCAGCCGCCTATCGAATAGTCTCTCCTCTCCCACAAGACAATATCTATCTCTCCTTTCCTAGAAGTAAATAGCTGTCCCTCCTTCCCTACAAGACAATAATTGTCTCTCTTTCCGTATCAGAGGTTATTTTATTGTAATCTTTATTGCCAAACTGTAAAACATGGATTCTCCTGCTTTCAGATCTACATGCATCTAATTTAGAGTGTGAATGATGAATGACATGACCATTGTCAACATGCATGTATATATTTATGCAATTCCAGGTGTACAGTAGGAATACATTGTAGGTAAAGCAGAATAAATTCATTATCAGTTTCAATAACACATTTTTATAATTTGGACTGTTATAGTATTGCTGTATGCACACAATACACTTAAAGCTTAAACCTGTACTATGTAACTTTTTCGAAAACTACAAAAAACTACAAAAACTATGTTTTAGGACTAGTAAACATTAGGAACTAACATATTGGATCCAGGGGTTGAAAACTTCAACTTGAATAATACAAAAATACAGACAACAGTAGAATAGCAAAATCGAAATTTCACAACATCCAACTAGCAACCAATGCGTATTATGGACATAATAATAATTAGTATTTTTTGGAAATGTGTTATCTTATATTACTGTATTCAGTAAAAACAAATATATAAAAATTATTTTCAAAATCAAAGTAAAATTCAGGCCATCAGGATGAATGAATCGAAATTTACAATTACATAATTCAAACATGCCTAGGCTTGCTAATTTTTCAGCTTTGAGGACAAAATGAAGAAGCAGGAAAAATGTGCAAGCATAAGGATTTGAGCGACTTTGACACGGGCCAAATTGTGATGGCTCCATGACTGGGCATCTCCAAAACTGCAGCTGTTGTGGGGTGTTTCCGGTCTGCAGTGGTCAGTACATAAAAATTGGTCCAAGAAAAGGAAAAGCAGTGAACCAGCGATAGGGTCATGTGCGGCCAAGGCTCATTGATGCACGTAGGGATCGAAGGCTGGCATGTGTAGTCCAATCCAACAGACGAGATACTGTAGCTCAAGTTGTTGAAAATGTTCACGCTGGTTCTGATAGAAAGGTGTCATATCAGTGCATCACAGGTTGTTGTGTATGGGGCTGCTGTTTAGTGGCAAAAGTGAGACCCACACAATATTAGGCAAACAGACACAAATTAGTTATACAACAGTTTGCTGAAAGAGCAGATTTGTACCCATGCTCCTCCAGGGCAGGTTCACCAAAGGCAATGGCCCAGACTGTTGGACAATCCAGGCTAAATTAAGTTTACTGTCTAACCTTTATTTAGACAGGCATGTTATTAAGAACAAGCTTTGTTACTATAATAGATTGTACAGTCTACTGTACACATGATGAAACAACCCATTAGATTAGAGTGGCCTTTCTACTCTTTCATAGTCATTATACTTGTTGGCGAGCATAACATATTAACTCTGCCAGTATTACAGGAAAGACCAAAATAATATAAATGGGATCACTGAAGACATGTTGGCAAGTTGACTCAATTAATTCCTCAACAATAGAAAGGTTAGGTATACACTTGAATGCTCACAATTACAGTTACAGATAGCTACACACATGGCCCTGGTCAATTTCTGCAACCAGGGTAATGATTAAAGTAAAATAACAACAAATATCTACAATTTGTCTAAGTTCTTAAATTGCTGGAATTTACTTTACTTGTCTTTGACAGTAATGTCAGATAAGGTAAGCTTGAAACCCCTGTGAATGACATTTATCACAATAAAGGTCATGTACCACAAGGATTTAGGGTTCCCACATTTTGTGTTACCACAGGGACAGAACATTAGTTTTTCATGTTGTTGAGTGGACATTCTTAATTCATAGGCCTGTGTATGTGTGTCACTGGACACATCATTTTTGTGTTTGGGATTTCAGAATATGAATAGCCTTTAAATTAGATCAAGGGTTTTCTATTGCTTTATGCATTATTTATTGGGACGAGGAAGCATATGGGATGACCAAATGTAAATCTCTACTGCAGCTCGGTTAACTAATGTTAATGCTTTTGGCTTGATGCTGGTGACGATGCGTTTCATATGTTTGGGCTGGAACTATAGTTTGTGCAAGGGTGTAGGAGTGAGTTGATATTGGTTGATACAGAGTATATGTTTCTGTCAACATTTTCAAATTATTGTGGGGGATACCACATTACCTACTTTCACCATTGGGAAGGACATGTAAAGTAACCCCAGTCCCTCTTTGCAACTACATTTGTATGCAAAAGTTTAGGCACCCCTGACAATTTCTATGATTTTCATTTATAAATAATTGGGTGTTTGGATCAGCAATTTCATTGTTCCAAAATATTTCTATGTCCTTCAGTTATTTGATAGATCAAAATGAAATTGCTAATCCAAACACCCAATTATTTATATATGAAAATCACAGAAATTGTCAGGGGTGCCTAAACATTGCATACGACTGTATGTTCTTGAGTTCATGGTATCCATACTCACTATGTTGGTTATCTACTATTCATTAGTAACATATGGCACACTGTTCTCTAAGACCCAGAGTGATCATTCATTAGTAACATATGGCACACTGTTCTCTAAGACCCAGAGTGATCATTCATTAGTAACATATGGCACACTGTTCTCTAAGACCCAGAGTGATCATTCATTAGTAACATATGGCACACTGTTCTCTAAGACCCAGAGTGATCATTCATT
>JACXGM010039736.1:5000-10503 GCA_016801145.1 Umbra pygmaea
TTCTGGACAGCAGTCAGGTCGACAGTCTTACCCATGATTGCGGTTTTGAGTAATGAAACAGGCTGGGAGTTTTTAAAAGCCTCAGGAATCTTTCACAGGTGTTTAGAGTTAATTAGTGGATTCAGATGATTAGGTTAATAGCTCGTTTAGAGACCCTTTTCATGATATGCTAGTTCTTTGAGCTAGGAATTTTGGGTTTTCATGAGCTGTATGCCAAAATCATCAGTATTAAAACAATTAATGACCTGAAATATTTCAGTTGGTTTGCAATGAATCTAAAATATATGAAAGTTTAATTTGTATCATTACATTATGGAAAATAGTGAACTTTATCACAATATGCTAATTTTTTGAGAAGGACCTGTATATATACACAATCATGCTATTAATGTTGAATGTTACAAATATTAATTTTGACAAAGTCTGCTGCCTCAGTGTTTATGGCAATTTGCATATAATCTAGAATTTCATGCAGAGTGATCAGATGAATTCCTCTGCCATGAAAATGAACTTAAACCCCCCCAAAAAAATAAATTCCACAGCATTTCAGCCTTGCCCCAAAAGGAACAGCTGCCATCATGTCACTGGTTGATTGTCTCGTTAACACAGATGAGTGTGTAGATGAGGATAAGGCTGGAGATCACTTGAGTTTGAATAGCAGACTGGAATGTTTAAAAGGAGTGTGGTGCTTGAAATCATTGTTCTTCCTCTGTCATCCATGGTTACCTGCAAAGAACCACGTGCAGTCATCATTGCTTTGCACAAAAAGGGATTCACAGGCAAGGATATGGCTGCTAGTAAGATTGCACATAAATCAATATTTTATTGGATAATCGGTTCAATTGTTATGACGAAGAAGTCAGGGCAACCAAGAAAGCAAACGCCAGGACCATCTCCTAATATTGATTCAGCTGCGGGATCAGGGCACCACCAGTGCAGAGCTTGCTCAGGAATGGCGGCAGGTGTGAGTGCATCTGCATGCCCAGTGAGGCAAATACTTTTGGAGGAAGGCCTGGTGTCAAAAAGGGCAGCAAAGAAGCTTCTCTCCAGGAAAAACATCAGGGACAGACTGATATTCTGCAAAAGGTCAGGGATTGGACTGCTGAGGCCTGGGGTAAAGTCATTTTCTTTGATTAATCCCCCATCCAGAAAACACCTAGTCCGGAGAAGACCATGTGAGTGCTACAATCAGTCCTGTGTCATGCCAACAGTAAAGCATCCTGAGACCATTCATGTGTGGGGTTGCTTCTCAAGAGTGGGCTCACTCACAATTTTGCCTAAGAACACAGCCATGAATAAAGAATGATACAAAAAACACATCCTTCGAGAGCAACGTCTCCCAATCATCCAAAAAAAAGCTTGGTGACGACCAATGCCTTTTCCAGCTTGATGGAATACCTTGCCATATGGCAAAAGTGATAAGTGGCTTGGGGAACGAAACATCGACATTTTGGGTCCATGGCCAGGAAACTCCCCAGACCTTAATCCCATTGAGAACTTGTGATCGATCCTCAAGAGGTGGGTGGTCAAACAAAAACCCACAATTTCTGACACTCCAAGCATTGATCATGCAAGAATGGGCTGCCATGAGTCAGGATGCGGCGCAGAAGTTAATTGACAGCATGCTGGGGCGGATTGCAGAGGTCTTGAAAAAGAAGGGTGAACACTGCAAATACTTACTTTTTGCATAAACCGAATGTCATTACCAATGGAAGCCTTTGACACTTAATGGAATGCATGTAATTAAACTTCAGTATACCATAGTAACTACTGACAAAGATCTAAGATCTAAGAAGATATCACAGAAGCAGCAAACTATGTGGAGACGCGCATCGCCCCACTCCTGCTTATTCCTCTAGAAAACCATGTGCTGTGTTGTGAAACAGGACATTATGCGTAGACCATGGTCAGCAACTTCTCCAAATCTGTACAAATTGTTGGAAGAGATGAGTTTTAATTAAAGAGACGCTGGCTAGCTAATATAATTGCAGAGCAAGTGGCCCAGCCAGTAACATTTTAGGCATGCGCATGTTTAAGATTCTTAAATGGAAATCTTTTAGGCATATCCCTTAAGTCATTCATGTTGAGGTTACTTGCAGTATTGACGCTTTGGCCGAGGCAGATGTAATGACTTGGTTACAGTAGGACAAAGATGTCTAGGCAGATTTTACATTGTTTTAGCTGGTATCTGGACCTGTATGGGAATATCTTTGTGTGTCATGGCCCAGGACTGATAGTTGGTGTAGGAAATGTAGGGGCTCTCTGTTTGGGGACAGATCCACCAGCTAATCTGAAAAGAATAGAGTACAGTGTGGTCCGCTGCAGTTCAAGCTACATTTTTAGATGTAAGTAATTTAGCAGACACTGTTATCCAGAGCGTGTTACTGTAAGGACAAGGATAACCTCTGGAGCAACTTAGTGCCTTTGTTCAACCCAGTTTGACGATATCCTAAGGATATTGTTTGCACTGAGGAGATGCTGAAATCTGCAGTTGATGATACTGCAAAGGTTCGTAGTTGCTGTTCACACTGATTCACTGAGTAGTTATTGGTGTCTGCTTTACCCTGACTCACTGAGTAGTTATTGGTGTCAGTGCTTTTTACTGACTCACTGAGTAGTTATTGGTGTCAGTACTTTACACTGACTCACTGAGTAGTTATTGGTGTCAGTACTTTACACTGACTCACTGAGTAGTTATTGGTGTCAGTACTTTACACTGACTCACTGAGTAGTTATTGGTGTCAGTCAGGGCCGTGCACAGACCTTTTGAGGGGCACGTGTCGAAACTGGAAAAAGGGCACCCCCTCCATATATATATATATATATATATATATATATATATATATATATATATATATATATACTCACTATTTATAACACCCAAATAATAGTATAGATATCATTCAACCTTATTTTAACAGCAACCTTCTGTGTGCCATGTGCTTGAAGACGTTTATTACTGTGATCCACTGGTCTCTTATTCATTACACTTTCCCTAAAATAAGCCATCAATTAAAAATATATATATATATATATATAATAGTGTGAAAAGTACAGTTGCAGTGAAAAGCATATTAGAATGATTTATGAATGATCACGTGACACTGAAGAATACTTAACTGGAGCAATAATGCAGAGAATTCAGCTTTGATCACAGAAATAAATTACATTTGAAAATATATTCAAATAGAAAACAATTATTTTAAATTGTAAAAATATTTCACCATAATATTGTTTTTGCTGTTGGATCAAAAAAAGAATTACATTCTTCATGATAAAATATAAAGACTTCACAGTGATCTGATTCTGTAATGTGTTTTACTACTACAACATTACTGTACAACCTTTATACATGTGAAGACGAGCCAACAGTACAGAATATTATACTGTAAATAGAAAAATTAGCTATACTAGAAAGCTAATATGTGCATATTAACAGCCTTGAATTAACCATTATTTAATATTATTACCATAACATGATTAAATGTTAATAAATTAAGCGTATCAGCCATCACAAATCAAAAAAGAAATAGGCTATGTTACCTATGATGAATATCACTCGTCGAATTGTGTAAGTTCCATTACGAAACAGCGTAGGGGCACACCTGCGCTTATGATTTCCCAATGGTAAAAACAAATTAAATGCTGTTGTATTACTTTTTTACAAAGATCAAACTCAAATGCAGTTAAGGGTTTTAGACCAGCAAATGTGTGCAAATGTGTATTTAAAACGGCACTGGCGGCATCACATTACATTTTAATCAACAGGTTACAAACTAGTTTGTTGTAGCTATATGGGTGCTCAGTTTTTCCTGTTGTAATATACATTTGGCCAAAATCGCAATTTACAAAAGATGAAATGTGTATGAACAGGCTATTTAAGTGTAGGCTGTATATTGGCAATAACTAGATGGCAAATGCTAGACGTCTCTCGTCCCACATGTCTCAGTCAGACATCAAATAAGTAAAATATTGCCTTTATAGAAATAGTGTTTAGTACTTATTCAAACATCAGGATCTTTGTTTACCATCAGCTGCCTGCTGATGTGTGGCTGCTGGGGAACTGTAGTGCATTTAGTCAAGATAGAGGGGGCGGAGTTATTAGGTTTACTGACAGATTTAGGAGCGAACAAGATTTACACAGTTCTTTTTAAGAAATTCCTTTGGCTAAATATTTGTAAAACAGAGAGAAAGACGTAAAGGGTGACCAATAGCATTGATTTATTGAAGAAGAAAAAAACACCACCACTAGGGCCCTATGAAATCCTTGTTATTTTTTGGCCAATTCCGTGAGTTCCGTTATTTTTTCCAATTTCCGTGATTTGGACAAAAGTTGCATTCAGAAGCCTGCACCCGAAACCTAAAATATTAAGAATTTTGCTGTACAGTTTGCACAATCATTGCCAGGTAGACTAAATGTACTTTCCATATGATCCAAGTACTTATTTCTAGACAGGCAGAAGGCTAGCTATTTCACGAAATATTAGTCATGTTAATAACAAATTATTTCTTCTTACAGATGAATCTACCCACAATAAAAAATAAGAGTAGACAAAGATTTCCTAAGATATGGAAGAAAAGTGGAACAACAAAAATATTTATAAACGTTATTTAAAGAAGTTGTATCAGGCGCAATCGTGTGGTCAAAGCCATAACATTCAGCAGCAGTCCCGCTATTTCGACCTTGCTCTCCCTGAGCTCGAGCTGCCTGATTAGCAAGACCGTCAGAGAATTACTTCAGGCGAAGGAACATAGTAGCGTATACCTAGTTATATGCGTTTGGATAAGAGATTGAATGGAGAAAAACAAGCGTTGTTTGATTGGAAAATTTAGAATGGAGTGAATACCCTTGTTAATAGCTGTCAGTTATCAAGCGGATTACAACGTTTGAACTATATGACGGAGCGCATGCTGGCCAAATTCGGTAGAGAAACACACTGCATATAGCTTATATATAGAGCGCAAATTAACACCCATGTTTGCTGCCTTTTGTATTAGGACAAACTCAATGACAGTTGTTAATATTACTGGAATATATTTGGATTATAGAAAAAATATATATAGATTGCTCGAAAATATTCAAATTCCGCGAGATTCCGTGTTACAAGTAAATTCAGTTTTTATTGATAGATTCTGCGATTCCGTCCGTGTTTTCCGCAACGCGCTCTACACCACCCAAAAAAAGGGCACTTCAGACAAAAAGGGCATGTGCTCTGCACAGGTTGAGCTCTACCTGTGCACGTGCCTGGTGTCAGTGCTTTACACTGACTCACTGAGTAGTCATTGGTGTCAGTGCTTTACACAGACTCACTGAGTAGTCATTGGTGTCAGTGCTTTACACTGACTCACTGAGTAGTCATTGGTGTCAGTGCTTTACACTGACTCACTGAGTAGTCATTGGTGTCAGTGCTTTACACTGACTCACTGAGTAGTCATTGGTGTCAGTGCTTTACACTGACTCACTGAGTAGTCATTGGTGTCAGTGCTTTACACTGACTCACTG
>JACXGM010039737.1:0-10503 GCA_016801145.1 Umbra pygmaea
GGTTTTGAGTAATGAAACAGGCTGGGAGTTTTTAAAAGCCTCAGGAATCTTTTGCAGGTGTTTAGAGTTAATTAGTTGATTCAGATGATTAGGTTAATAGCTAGTTTAGAGACCCTTTTCATGATATGCTAATTCTTTGAGATAGGAATTTTGGGTTTTCATGAGCTGTATGCCAAAATCATCAGTATTAAAACAATAAGTGACCTGAAATATTTCAGTTGGTTTGCAATGAATCTAAAATATATGAAAGTTTAATTTTTATCATTACATTATGGAAAATAATGAACTTTATCACAATATGCTAATTTCTTGAGAAGGACCTGTAAATGCAGTCCATTATACAAAAGTATTGGATCGAATATTATTCAACCTGAGGAGACCCTTGATGCCCACAACTAATTTAATCTGCCCAATATTTTAATATATTTTTTTACTGAGTATTAGAGTAGGAATGTTATTATGCTGTTGTTTTATGTCATAATTAATATAATTGTTAACACTTTGTTTTAAACAATTTCTGTAAATAAGTTGACATACGACTTACATATACTTGTTATGTACTTAATTATTTGTCTGGCAATGGACCTTCTCAATGAAACATTTTTGGAACTTTTTTTTGCCATAGGGTTGTAGTAATTAATCTACAAACACATGAAGGTTTTTTGACTTCAGATATGTTGCAAACCATGAGAGTGGAGAAGAATTAACAACAAATCGGCTAAGCAAGTTAGGAACACATTCTGGGTCTGTAAAAATATTTATTTACCATGGTTGCATTCTTTTTTCAAAGTCGACATTTAAATTTTCCCACAGGCATATTAATGAAAACCATAAACTAGTGAGGTGGAGGATGGTCTTTCATGGATGTGTTGACGGCTTTAGTCTGACCATCATATACTTGCAGTGCCTCAATAACAACAGAGCATCAAGTGTATTGGAACTATTTTGCACTGGTGTACAAAGCTTTGGCCTTCTCCTTAAGAATACGCTGTGACCATGGCATGGAGAACACAGCGGTGGCCCGGTATATGGTGGAGAGGAGGGTTAAACAGACGCAGCATCATTACTGGCCGCAGTGTCCACAATCAGAGGTTAGAGGCAGAGCTAAATTAGAGTTGTGTCATTTCACTTCAGTAACCTGTTTGCCTTCATTGAAATAAGAGGGCATACTGGATTCTACTGATGAACTATATTTGTTTTGTCTTCACTACATCTACTTGCCAAGAGTTCAGAGAGCGGCTGCAGAATTCCAAAATCAGTAGAACAACCATGGATTATATAAACAGGGAGGACAAACCCCTCTACAACTGTAACAGAGAGTGGTTCTTAACAGTGCTGGAGATGGTAACTTGGCAATTGATGACATTTTATGCAGGAAATTAACCTTTGGAATCTATGAAGAATCAGATACCCCTCTACATTTAGAGACCGAGAACAACATTGTTGTTCCTGTAAATGAATTTAATGTAAATCAAACAGTTATTAACACACTTGAAGAAACAGTAGACCCACTGATTGATGATGGCAACCACGGCATACAATTATTTTTAAGTCTAGTTAATTTTGTTAGTGAACGCTAACTAAGCTGATTACTGAAAATGTACTGTAAGATTTAACATGCTATCAGAATTTGGGTTGTTTTATAATAAACTGAATAATGTAACAGTAACAATATTTGGATTTTCTTTACATCACTCTGCCTTGTTTCTGTTTTCTGGGCCTCAAAACAACTCTCAAATGACCTGAAAAATAAAGATTGTTTAACATTATGGTTTAGGGGAAGGATAGAAAAAGGGAATCACAGAGAATTAAGCTGTCAGTGTCCACTGTGAGGAACATAGTAAGGAAATGGAAGACCACAGGCACAGTTCTTGTCAAGGCCAGAAGTGGCAGGCTGAGTAAAATATCAGAAAGGCAAAGGCGAAGGATAGTGAGAACGGTCAAAAACAGCCCACAGACCACTTCCAAAGACCTTGAACATCCTCTTGCTGCAGATGGTGTCACTGTGCATCGTTTAACAATTCAGTGCACTTTGCACAAGGCGAAGCTGTACCGTACTGAGAGTGATGCGGAAGAAGCCTTTTCTGCACACACGCCATAAACAGAGTCGCTTGAGGTATGCAAACCTGTGTGTGTGGTGTGATGAAACGAAGACAGAGTTATGTGGTCATAACAAGGGGCGTTATGCATGGCGGCAAAAGAACACATCATTCCAAGAAAAACACTTGCTTTCCACAGCACAATTTGGTGGAGTTTCCATCATGCTGTGGGGCTGTGTGACCAGTGCCGGTACTGGGAATTTGTTTAAGTTGAGGGTCACATAGATTCCACTCAATATCAGCAGATACTTGAGAATAATGTTGAGGAATCAGTCACAAATTTGAAGTTACACCGGGGCTGGATATTTAAACAAGACAACGACCCAAAACACTGCTCAAAATCTACTCTGGCACTTATGCAGAAGAACAAGTACCATGTTCTGGAATGGCCATCCCAGTCCCCAGACATGAATATCATTGAAAATCTCTGGGGTGATTTGAAGCGGGCTGTCCAACCATCAAACCTAACTGAACTGGAGATGTTTTGCAAAGAGGAATGATCCAAAATACAATCATCCAGAATCCATACACTCTAAAGGAAGGAGGCTCAACTAAATATTGATGTGATATTTCTGTTGGGGTGCCCAAATTTATGCACCTGTCAATTTCATTTTGATGCACATTTTCTGTTCATCCAATAAACCTAATTTCACTACTAAAATATTACTGTGTCCTTCAGTTATTTGATAGATCAAAATGAATTTTCTGATCCAAACACCCAATTATTTATAAATGAAAATCATGGAAATTGTCAAACGTTTGCATTGGACTTTACTCTTCAACAAAAATAATTTTTTTACAAGCAATTGTCCAATAACTAACATTGCAGCTTGTTTTGGTGCTGCAGACTACAGGGGTCTTAATAAATAATGGATCAATTTCAAACATTTTTCTTCCCATCAGTCATATAGACAAAACATAACAAATATGGTCCAGGTTGAAAAAAACCTGAACCTTTTTACATTTAACACTGAAGAAGTGATGTAATTTTATCAGCAATTGCAATATTTTTGCAATTGTTTTTCTTGCTGATCTTTCTAGTAAAACACACACAAATATTTTCACAATTTATTCTTAACCGGTCTATTCCAAACATTCTCAAGAGGGTACTTGGAACTAACCACTCAATGTTCTCCTGTTATTCCCTACCAACACCCTGTGTGTTACCAAGTGTAAAGACAATTCTCTCCCTATCAAAAAGTGGTAGCTTATGGCAGTTAATGCAGATGTTGGCCGGGGCTGGAGGAGTGATCATGCAGGAAATCGATGGATGGCTGAGGGGAGAAGCCATCTGGATGGATGACACTTGCACCTGTGGCAAAGGCTAGGATTTTTCCTAGCTTTTATGGTCCTTCTTGCTCTGTAAACAAGCAAGAAAACAACGTAAACAATGAAGATGCACAGCAATCATACCAGGAAGATACAACATAGATAACACCAAAGCTAAAGACCCAAAGACAGGAAAAAGTGAGCTATGGAAACAATGTAATGACAAAAGGAGTGAAAAAATGAAAAATGTCAAGGAAATAGAAAGCCTATACAGTGGTTAGTGGTTACTGATATATCTTGGGTACACTCGTGCTGCGTCACCAAGTAATTATCTATTTCAGCCACATATTGGTGCTAGAATGACAGAAAAAAAGATGAGGAGAATATGATTATTATAGAATGCACATCTTAATTTAACTAAATGTAACTAAATCCTACATAACGAACTGCATTTAAATTTGTATCCTACTACAGTACGATGTGGTAATAAATATAGAATTTGTCTAATGAATAGAGTCTTGTTTTTCTCAGGAAATGTGTTCCTCATCTTCTGTCCGATGCAATCCGTCAGTTTTTTAGGGTTCTACAGTGTAGAATTATAATTCTCTGCTCGAACCCGAATCAGGGAAATGGATGCAGAGGGGCAGAGGATGGCTAAAGACCGCACACTTAAAAGGTGTGTGGTTGCAGGAGGGAAAGGGAAGTCTGACGTTTGGAAAGAATTTGACTTAAGACTGTAAAAAGACTGGTGAATCCATTGAGAATGTAAAATGCAGAACATGCCGTGAATTTTTTAAATATGAAGGCAAGACAGGTAGGCTATGTCTTCTCTGCAGCGCCATTCATACTTCTCCTTTGCAGCGATTATGCTGCTTGCAAGCGCAAGCACTTTATACAATACATTGTTAAACTGGATTCACACAAGGTCTGACAAAAAATCACCGTACGGAATTGTAATGCAGACACACCTGGACACCGCAATCAACATCGTAATCAATCTTCCCCATCTACGAGATGGCGGGCAACATTGCATACAACTGTCCTCCTCCAGCAAGGCGACTGGCAGGAGCTTTTTTTAGTTTAGTGTTCATTGACACTACGAAAACTATCTACTGAGCTGTCAAAGCTTTTCTTGCAATCCCATAAACCCATAACGTAGAGAAATCCTAGCACTGTGACTGGACGTGTGGTTGCCTCAAAACCATTCAAACCCTTGAAAAATTTGGATAGACATACAGCGGGTGAAGTAGGTATTGAACACGTAGGTATTGAAAGCGACATATTAGCTCTTCCTCTGTGATAAATCAACTTCTGGTTCTTGTGCCGTACGCCAAAGCACCGCACAAGTTGGATGATTTTAACTCTTGTGACACACCCGCCACTTCGCATCCACATTTTGACGGTTCCGGCAGATTTGTGGCAGCGGTGCGCATTGCTTCCTGTTGAAATGAAAGGACTTCAGCCGCAATGCAACCAGTTTGCCAGACCTGGTGTGAATTCAGCTTTACAGCTTGTGTTAAAGTAGCTACAACACTTTGTTACCATTTTAATTGATTAAAGCAAACCATTTTCCGTCCTACAAAATGTGGCGAAATAACCTGATCCTTTTCAGTTAAACAGTTAGAAATGTTTCATGGCAAAAAAAAAACAATAATTGGTTAGTTTTCCTTGTTAGGACAGAGATTATGTTGTAAATGGTGTAATCTGTCTTTAATTTTGTTTTATTATTCAACTCTTAATTTAATTAGTGAATATGGTCACATGATTTAATGCTTGATAATAGATACGAATGAAAATGTTTTGCTCTGTTTCAAATATTTAGCTAAATGTTTGTGGCCCAGACATAAATTTTAATACGATGTTTGGGAGATGGCTTCGACGATCGTCAGTAGTAGCCTGTACTTGTACTAATGAAAATGTGCTTGCAGCGTGTTCAAACACCTGTAGTGGTCAGAGGGAAAACGGTCTGGAGCCTCAATTATAAAACTTTGCGGTGGATTTGCATCAGACGTAGCATACGGACGAAATATAGAACATGGTTACGCAAAGAAATATTCAGATTTATAAAACTGTGCGCATGCACGTCTTACGCAGTTTTCCCTTTATAAATCACAATCAAGTCTAATACGTGGCGCAGCTTTTGCGGCTACATGTCACGCCCATATTTGGCCATAAATAGTCAGTGAAACGGCCCAAAATTATATTCATTGTTTAAGAAATCATGGCAAACACAGCGAAAAACCAAAAAAAGCTGTGTAAATGAAAGCATGTTCATTCTTATTCATTGCCCTTATGGCAACATGAGTGCAGTCAATACATAGCTGCAAAATGTTCTTTTTGTTTTCCTGTTCACCCGCCATGTACGGAAACGTCATGTAATTATGCGACAAGCCTATTATACTGACTAACACGACTGGCACAACCCGGCTAAGGGTTGGCTGAGATATCCCTGACCTGTCAGTCAATTCCATCTGGAAAATGCCAGTCGCCAGAAATCCTGTTATTAGTGTTATGAAAGGCGCCAATAAATAATATGCATTATGCTATTATTATCTTCTAACAGTGCAAGATCAGCTATTGTGCGTCATTACGCATTGTGATGGGATGGCTTTTTTATAACCATCCATTTGATTGTATCTGATAATCTACAGATGTCGGTATTAATCTAATTGTAAATGGAAAATAGTTCTGCACAAATGGAATTTCTTGCACCTTTCAAAATGGTTTAAGACATGCGTCACGATAGAACACATTTTAAAATAAAATGAACTACATGCATATAAATGAACAATATGTTTCTGTATCCTATTACGACATTTATAATACGAAAACAATATTCCCCAATGGACAATAAAGACTATCTATCATAATTTGTTTATCTATCTGCACCGCCAGACAGAGACATTGACAAGAACTTCAGTTTTAAACATGATTTTGTTCTGTTTACCATATTATTTATGAGGATGAATTACATAACATGCCAATATAATTACATAATATATTTGAGTGTTCTTTCTGCAAATATGTGCAATATGTGCTTCATTTGCATTTACGTTACAATTTTGTTTTATTTTGTTTTTGTTTTTCTCTGCAGGCTGTTAATTGTAAGCATGGCTTTGTGACATCTTCATATTATTAATGAGAGGCAGTATTTTGATTTTATTTACACAACGCTCTGCAGTTTCAGACAGATCTACAGTAGCCTACGTGTTTCATCTATCTGCCGGCGGTGTCGCCATTTCTCATTTCACCCATTTTTGTGCGTACGCCTGGGTCAGAGTTGCCGTGAAGGACCGCACATTTTCCCGTCAAGTTTGCTTTTTAGCAACATTTATAAATGAGGCTTCAGAAGACCTCTACCACCAGTGGGTACACACTATGAACTTGGATGGGTCAAGACAGAAGGCTGCCTTACCACTGAATCTCAGAGCATTCATCATGTCCAAGGTCTCTGTGAAGTTTACATTATTGATTACCTACACCGCACAAAGTGCAATTAAAAATACAAGTGATGTACAATGATGTTTGATCAACTTTAATAAATGCCTAACATAATTTGAAGTCCAGTTCAGGGGCCTCATTTATAAAACTTTGTGGTAGATTTGCGTCAGAAGTGGCATACGGACGAAAAATAGGACGTGAATGTGCAAATAAATATTCAGATTTATAAAACCGTGCGCACGCACGTCCTACGCCGTTTTCCCCTTATAAATCACAATCAACTCTAAATGTGGCGCAGCTTTTGCGGCTGCATGTCACGCCCATAATTGCCCATAAATAGTCAGTGAAACGCCCCAAAATTAATATTCATTGATTGAGAAATCATGGCAAACACATAGAGGAAAACCAAAAAAAGAAACTTCACTCAATGTGAAGTAGAAATTATTGTTGGCAAAGTGTAAAAGAGGAGGAAAATGTTGTTTGGAGGGCACAGTGTGGCCATTACTAATGCCAAAAAAACGTTGGAGTGGCAAAAGTTTGCAGACACTGTGAATACAGCCTGAGAGTTGGACCATGACCGAAATAAAAAAAAGTGGTCAGACATCAAAGTCGATGGCAAAAAGCATCTAGCGCTTCATCGCGAAAGTCTGCCACGGTTGGGGGAAGATTACCGTAATTCCTCAAATAAAAACCGGTAGTCAATTAAACGCCGGGCCTCTGATAGTGGCCAGGGGCGTGGTCAACACAGACAAATAAAGGCCGGTCTTAAATAAAGGCCGGGGGAATATTACGTGTGGATAATCTCCTATAGGTGCCTTTCATATAATGTGCATTCCAGTTAAGCGTAATGTACATTTCTATCACTTTAATAGATTAAAAGATAGATTTTCGGATTTGGTACTTCTGCTCCTGCGAGCTGCCCCTCCGTAGGTTTTTGTTGCAAACCTAATTTAGCACAAGTGACGTTACACCCTACCAGTTTGAAACTCAGGGTAGTCGCAACTCGGGTTGGACGGAACATTTACAGAATGCCAGCTCGCGGGAGTAGGAAATAGTATCGCTAAGTATAATTGTCCTACTGGTATTTCAGTCAATGCGGCTGTATGTTTTACTCAGCCTAATGTTGTTTGTATTAACGTACAGGTAGATGGCAGTAACTACATTGGAAATAACATGGCTCCCATTCAGTGCAAGCGATTTAATCTTAAACAACTTTTTTCAACTACGTATTGGATTTGGAACGGTTACAAGAAGTGTGGAGATTGCGATAACAACGTAATGCAGCAATAAAAGGCAAACTGGAACAAGGATTTACACAAAAATATAGCAAATTATACTTATCAAACAGAGGAAATCAGAAATAAAGGCCTGCCTCTAACAAAAGCCTGCTTCAAATAAAAGCCGTTTGCCTTCTGCAGTAGAGGTAAATAAAGGCCCCGGTCTTTATTTGAGGAATTACGGTAGTTAAATTTGTGAGGAACATGTCTGCATTAAATTATTTGTACATTGATGGAATGAAAATGCTTACGATTAATGACAGCATTTTCTTTCTCATTCGGTGCCCTTACGGCAACATGAGTGCAGTCAATAGCAATGATACATTTGGGAAACCGTACATAGCTGCAAATTGTGCTTTTGTGTTTGGCTGTTCACCCGTGGTGTACGGAAACTTCATGTAGGCTAATTGTGTGACAAGCCTAATATACCTAACACGTCTGGCATAAACCGGCTAAGGGTTGGCTGAGATAACCCTGACCTGTCAGAATTCCCTCTGGAAAGTGCCAGTCGCCAGAAATCCTGTTATTATGAAAGGCGCCACTAAATGAAAATGCACTATTAGACTATTATAATTATCTTCTAACAGCGCAAGATCAGCCATTCTGCATCAATACGCATTGTGATGGAATGGCTTTTTATAACCATCCATTTGACTGTATCTGATAATCTACAGATGTCGTTATTAATCTAATTGTAAATGGGAAATAGTTCTGCGTAAATTGAATTTTTTCACCTTTCAAAATGGTTAAGACTTACGTCATGATGGAACACAATTAAAAATGAAACGAACTAAACGCATATAAATGAACATTATGATTCTGTAGCTGATGACGACATATACTATGAAAACTACTTCACCCAATGGACAATAATGAATATCTAGCTATCTATTATCTATCTATCATCATCTATTTGTCTTTTTGCTCCACCAGACAGAGACATCGACAAGAATCAGTTTTAAACATGACTGTGTTCTGTTTACCGTATTATTTATGAGGATGAATTACATAACATGCCAATATAATTACACAAAATATTTGAGTGTTCTTTTTGCACGTGTCTTTATTTGCATTTACGTTGGCAACAATCTTATTTGATTTTATTTGTATTTCACCACAGTCTGTTGATTGTGAGAATGGCTTTATGAAATGTTAATATTATTAATGAGAGGCAGTATTTCGATTTTGTTTAGCTGCAGTTTCAGACAGTGTCACGTGTTTCATCCATCTGCTGGCGGTGTCGCCATTTCTCATTTCACCCATTTTTGTGCGTACGCATGTGTCAGAGTTGCCGTGAAGGACCGCACATTGTCCTGTCAAGTTTCCTTTTTAAAAATCCCAATTACATACGCCTGCTTTTGTGCGTATGCCATGTTTATAAATGAGGACCCAGTTTGTGTTTAGTTAGCTACCAGTAATTTCTAGAATAACGGTGAAAAAGTAAACTGAATTAACTTTTGTTTCAAGTTTTGTTTCTCTATGTGTCATATGTCTAAATTGTGAAAATGTAATTGTTATATTGTCTGTAAATACAATTACCTTTTTAACCTTCTCATACAGGCCAGCATCAGCAATGTCTTTCAGGACAGGCTTTATTGAGGACTTTTCACCAGCTAGACAAGCATACAGAATCCTGGAAACCATGCACAAGACTTACAGCAATGAAATAGCAATCTTCTCTTAACGCTGGAGACAAAACATATTGTAACATGAATAGGACAAAACCAGGGTCGGGATTATGAGAAATTTAAAGCAATCAATACTTTGGGACCAAAAATATAACATTTACCAGAACTGTCCAGAACCAAATTCATTTTGCCATCGTTAAAAATACCTCCTAGGTCCACCGAGGTCCACAGCCTCTTCATCTATTCCAAAGTCGTCTGAAAATGTGATGCACATCTGGTATGAGGGATTGTAGGACAGTCGTTTGAAGCCACGCATGGCACCATCCAGTACTGAGGACCTATTGATGTTGAATCTGCATTTTTGGTGACTGACGATTTGGGAGGCAAGACTGAGGATTACATCCTGCACTGATTTAGTGTCAGGGAATCCTGTTGAAAGAGAAAAATTATGAACAAGAGCATACCTTTTAGACAAAACCAAAGGCTGCAGAAGCTAACTGAAGGATTGTACTAGGATTGTCACTTTTTTTAAACTATCACTGCCAACTAATGTCTTAACAACACCTATGTAATCACAAGAAAATGGCAAATAATAAAAAAAGAGACCAGTTGGGCAGCTTGATCGTATAGCAACATAATGAACCAAACCTTAACAATTGCCCTTTTCTTGCAATCACAATCCTTTTTTTGCAGGGCAATATTGTAGCTTTAGAGAGTAATTGGTACCAGCACTATATAGGGTTTCATGAATCAATACAGGTCTGTGATGCCTGTAGGAATTATTTGCAT
>JACXGM010039738.1:0-10501 GCA_016801145.1 Umbra pygmaea
TTTTTTTTGTCTAAGAATTAAACTAAGACATATAAGGAGTCCATTCAAAAATGTCTCTGTACGCCAGCCCACTTTGGGCTGGACGTTACAGCTAGATAAAACTTTGTAAAATAAACAGTGTTTGCTTAAAAATGAATATTCACACTGAAAAAATAACATGTGGGATGCCCAGTTGCTTTTTCTACAATATACATTTTATTTACATTTTACTATACATGCCAGTTGAAATGCAACAAAGCTGCCCCTGTATACTTACATACATACTTACTAACCTAACTACATGGATTAACTCTGCTTGGATGATTGGCTGGTAAAGCCACGCTTCAGTTCTTATTTATCCACTTATGGAATTGAACATTTTAGTGCTGGGAGCTTGCCATTAGAGGTTGGCAAATTGATCAGCCTGGCCGATTAATTATGGCCAATTATGAGTTTTCAAAGTAATTATTAATCAGCCTTTTTGCTCACTGATTATGGCAGATACTTTTTGGATGAAGAACATCCTCTAGTGATACAAATAGATAGCAAACTGCAAGGAAACTGTGTGCAGCCTGTCCATCTGTCGTGAGCTGCTCCTTCTCAAACGCTGCAGCATCTAAAGTCTCAAGGACATTTTATTTCTGCAGAGAAGTTAGGGTGAGTTTCTAGCTAGAATGAAACTGATCTTTAAGGGGAGAAATTCCATCAAATCTCCACCTGGTTGGTTATAGGCTAGAATAGTGGGTAGATGTTTACTGCTTTCGTTCCAAGAGAACTGTTATCAACCTAAACTTTTATCCGATCTGCTCTCTTCCACATATGGAGGCAATCAGGGAAATGTGACCGATTTTAAATCTAGACTTCTTCACAAGGGTTAACAGTATATATATTACATATAATAAATAAGAGGTTTTATAATTTATCATCAAATTAGCCTACAGTATTTCAACATTGGGTAGTGGCACCAAACAAGTGCTGGTTTAGTTAATATGTCTATTTGCCAAGGCGCAATTGTTGTCCACATCTAACGTCAAACCATACGATGCCTATTCAAAACTATACACAAAATAAAAAAAATTTGCCTCCATATTTAATTACAGACAGTTGTTTTAGCAAGGAATATAAGTCGCTTGTGTTCTCAAACATTGTTTTCAAAGTATTTCTGACATTGTGTTTAGCAAAAAAATAGGTATTATTTTACTCAACCACACAACGGTGTCGAAAAGAGAAGAACGTTTCATTCTGGCACCTTGAGAAAGATAATATTTATGTAGTTAAGTGAGTTGAAATCCCATGTTTCTCAGTTACAGACTTTGTTATAATTCTATTAATTGTCGTATATGTATACTTGCAAATGAGATGTCCTCCCAGGGATGTTCCGGGAGTCTCTCCCATTTTACGATGCCCACAAATGATATATAATATCTACATCAATGTTTTGTTTGAGACACAAAATCAGTATCTAGGGAGACCTGGGATGTGAGAGGCTGTGTTATTACGGTATGTGACCTTTTTTTAAACACTAAACGAAATTGAACAGTATACCATATTCATTCTAATTGGGAATATCGTAATCATCTGATAAACATTTTATGATTTAAAATGTCCATAACAACCCTCTATCAGGCACCCAAACTCTGTAATATTAAAATACATTTGCATTTCTGTGCATCTACAGTAACAAAATAATTTAAACCAGGTGGTGATTTCTGACCTATTTTCTATGTAATGACATATGCCAACTTTGTTATAATCAGGGAAAACAAGAGATATTTATCAAGTACTTCTTACCTCAGATATCTGTGCCTTTTCTCCCGTTGTGCAGCACCAAAATTGATTGGTTAATATTGTATTTTAGCACATCTATCGCGTGTAGTATGCACAATTTTACAAACGACCCCCCCCCCCCTGTGCACTATACCCGGTGGCGTGCTATATGGCTTTTTTTAAACAAGATAACTAGTCAGACACCGGGGAAGTAATTTTCTGGAGGGGGTGCTGGCGGTGGGGGTGCTGGTGGGGGGGAGACGGCGGGGGATGGGAGGTAGAGTCTAGTGATACTATGTTACACAGGCTCTGTGTTCTGCAGACCACTCTACCTCTGTCTCCTTTTAAAAACTCACTCTCCACTCCCGTCCATGAAGTACAGCTGAGCTGACGGTGCATACTTCACAGCGACCTCCAAAAACCAGCTATGAAAAACGTAGGCCTATCCAAATATCTGTGTGAATGTGTGTATATTAACTAAAATGTTATTTATATAGTGCAACCAATGTAAATTATATATTATTAGCAACACATGCATAATCATAATGTATGTTAAAACAAGGAGCTACACACACCAGGATCAGTTGTCTAGATGACAACATATGTTTAGATTAAGCGCTCATAAACCGCATAATGACCAAAAAAAGGCTTAAGTGCCACAAAGTAACAGACTATGCAAAATCTTTTTTATTCGACAGTATGTGACAAATTCTAAAAAGTTAGACTGTTTGTTTCTTTATAATAGGCATACATAAATCACAATCATACTAGGATAAATATAGGCTAGAATCTCAGTTGTAGAAATCTCGGTAGTGCTCGGGTGTTAGGGGTTGGATTGAAAAAAATCTAAAAATTCTCTTTTGAGACATTGCTAACTAGTACCGGTGATATAGTAGTAGTTGTGCAACTTGTGTGTGGGCCCAGGCCGTGAGTGTGCATGCTGTATAGGCTGAATTGTAATTGTGTGATCCCTCTTTTCATCCCACACCCCAGACATGACATACAAAATGATGTGGAACAGAAACAACAACCACAGATATTAAAAAAAGACAATTTTATTGTCATCGCAGCACCTGCAGCACCCCTACTTCCTGCGCCTCTGACTACAGTCATTATTTTTGTTCTGTAGTGTTGTTATAAACCAGGTATTCCCACTGTTTTGAGCATATACATCAGCCATATCAAATGGCATTCAGGTATCATCAGCTTACACACTGAGTGAAATTAATTGCTCACCACAGATTCATTAGAAGAGTGGGCTTGAAAGGATGCACACAACTCTGAAATGTTGGGTTGTAGTAACAGAGTTCAGCCTTAAATCGATTTCTGTGCAAGGTTTGTGTCTGTATTTAGTTTTCATGCTGGTGAGAGAAATAACTCAAATCTCTCATAGGTACGTGGTAAAAAAATGGCATCTGAACAGCACGAATTACCACTGCAGAATACTCTACATGCCACTGATCCAGAAATCTGACAGTGGCTGTTATAGAACCACTTGTTCTAATTTCAGTTAGGCTCTCTAGGTAATATGTCAGTAAATTGGTAATTGCCGGCAGTGCAGAAAAAATGATGACGCCACGTCTGTTGAATGCCACACAGCAAAGAGTAAAAGTTAGTCTGTCTAATAATTGATAGGCCTAAATTATTTTCAAAAACGTGAAAGATTTGGGTGGAAATTATTTAAGCATATATATCACTGGGTATGTGCTCTACTGTATATTGTTGTTCTTTTTTACTTATTTGTACTTAGTGTTACATACTTGTCCAGTTTGTATAATTTGATTTGCCTACTGAATGTATTTTCTCATGTACTCAATAAAACACAATTATAGTTTATCTGGTTGGATGCCAATTATTCTAAATTTTACATTGTGTTGTTATTTATGTAGACACTACGTAGTTGGTGATTATTTTCGCCATTGAGACTGGGCTATTCAGACAAGAAAAAATCACTTAAATTTTGAATATTGAAATACAAGTTGAACCACAAGTTTTTTCATGAACCCATTGACATCATGTCGGTACCCCACTTTGGGAATAGCTCGTTTCATTTGATCAGCATGTGGGGGTTGGGTGTTTAACATTTGTAACACAAAGACTAGCTGAGTGCCCATCGATCCAGTTCTGGGCCAGGGGAGAGTAAAAATGTAATCTCTCTACAAAAATGATGTGTGCTTTATGAGGGTGCGTGCAATGCTGATATCTTTTTACACAAAACAAGATTTCTGCACAATTTACGAGGGTGTGCGTTAATCGCTGGTGCATGCTTTATGTGCTAAAATACGGTAATTGGTCAACTATCAAAATGCACAGACTAAAAGATATGTGGCAATACCCAAAGGTTTGTTTAAGAAAACTTTTAATATGAAAAGTTTTATGAAATACAAATATTACTATACCCATCATTAAAATATGATTTACTACATAAATAAATATGAATAAAAATAATCTGCCGATTTAATATTTTTTGGTGTCCCGATAATCAGTAATTGGTATCAGCCTTGGAAAATTCTAATCAGTCGACCTCTAATTTCCATGCTGAAGGACATATCTTGTCAACCACAGTGGAGGCAGGGCTCTACGCTGGCCTTTATATGAAAATGTAGGCACACAAAGATAATCTATGTGCACTGTACACAGATTGTTATTGTGGTGCTGTTTTACTATGCATACTTCAGTTTTCACACACCTCTGAAATTGCTCCAGATAGGTTCTGTTTCAAGTGACCAGCTTACAAACACTGTAAACATTGTATTTCTCTATTTAAAAAATCAGAAAATTGATATATATATATATATTGGATAATAACTACTACATACACTATGCAGTGTGCTTTGGTACACAAAAATGCTTGGCCTAAAATGCATCCTTTAAGGCAAACACTGTGGAAGCACAACTCGTTACGTCTTCATTGTAATTCCTGTTCACATAACAAAATAATGGCTGCATATCGTAGGAAATCATTGTCCCATCTAAAAGTTTTTGTAATTTTATTTTTACAGTTTTCTCTTTAAATATTATACATTACATCTTCAACAGCTTTAGCCACTGAAAGAGAAAGCTGTTCTTTTTTACCATGCTAAGCCCTACACAGCACACCTTTTAGGCACAAAAAAAAAATCTAATTCAAATATAGTCAAGGGCATAGGAGCAAATAAAATATATATAAAATATATATTTAACCTCCTACGCCCTTGGATAAAGAGTAGATTTATACTGATTACACAACACTCTATCCTTCATTGTTAATGTCACGATGGCCAGGACTGGTCAAGGCTGTCGTGTTAGTTAACCTGATGACGGACTGTTTGTGTTATGAATGTTGGTTGTGTAGGTGTTTTGTGTAATGCGCTGACCTCCGGGCGCATGAGAGTGGTAGGCACTTGATTACTCATTGCAAATGAATGGTGCACAAGCTAACCATCCACACCGGTGCGTAATGAGTAATCAATAAGCCTATTTACTCCCGGCGTTCTGGAGGTTTGGCGCGCATTATTGTGAGTTGCGACTCCTGCCATGGAGGGGAAGAAGAGAGATGGATTGTACATTACCGGTGCTGTTTTCTAGCGTAAGCATGTACATATTTGATTGAGCCTTCACCTCGTTATGTGTCGTACGATATGTATGTGTCAATGTCTGAACCAGGCGTACTCTATATATGATAGTCGCGTCAGTGCCGCGTTAGAGCACTTGTATATGATATATATAGTTTTGTGCAGTTCCAATGTATTACGTAGAGCAGTTCCGGTACAGTGTATTCCTCGATCTACTCATGTTCATTAAACATCAAGAACGCTCCTCCCGCATTCTGGTCTCCATTTCCTCTCCTACACAATAACAACTGTGACAGTTAATCTTTATACATCTGGTTTGCGAGGAACGTTCTCTTTGTCAGTTTTTCCTGTGCATGGCCTTTTGTATACAAAATAACTATTTAATTTCATATTAACTTATAATGGCCAACATCGTTAATTCTGAACTGCCTTTTTGTGGTATAAATTTTGAAGGCCGTCTATCCAAAGATGTCAATCAAATGAAGAGCTACATTTGCGCAGGCTGTGTGAATGTCTGCCACCTGACCACAAACCACTTTATTGTAAAAAGTGCTTAATGCTTTGTTAATACAGTAACCTCCTCAAATATTTAGAAAAAAATACATTCATACTATATCTGAATTTTGCTCATATACAAAGAATGTACAGACCTGGTTTTCAGTGTCGCAGGGCTGGTTAGGGGCTTCATGACAGTGACATATTACTGACATGAGTGACAATGTACACTCACCTAAATGATTATTAGGAACACCATACTAATACTGTGTTTGACCCCCTTTCGCCTTCAGAACTGCCTTAATTCTACGTGGCATTGATTCAACAAGGTGCTGAAAGCATTCTTTAGAAATGTTGGCCCATATTGATAGGATAGCATCTTGCAGTTGATTGAGATTTGTGGGATGCACATCCAGGGCACGAAGCTCCCAGTCCACCACATCCCAAAAATTCTCTATTGGGTTGAGATCTGGTGACTGTGGGGGCCAGATTAGTACAGTGAACTCATTGTCATGTTCAAGAAACCAATTTGAAATGATTCAAGCTTTGTGACATGGTGCATTATTCTGCTGGAAGTAGCCGTCAAAGGATGGGTACATGGTGGCCATAAAGAGATGGACATGGTCAGAAACAATGCTCAGGTAGGCTGTGGCATTTAAACAATGTCCAATTGGCACTAAGGGGCCTAAAGTGTGCCAAGAAAACAACCCCCAAACCATTACACCACCACCCAGCCTGCACAGTTGTTACAAGGCATGATGGATCCATGTTCTCATTCTGTTTACACCAAATTCTGACTCTACCATCTGAATGTCTCAACAGAAATTGAGACTCATCAGACCAGGCAACATTTCTCCAGTCTTCAACTGTCCAATTTTGGTTTATTCTTGCAAATTGTAGCCTCTTTTTCCTATTTTTAGTGGAGATGAGTGGTACCCGGTGGGGTCTTCTGCTGTTGTACCCCATCCGCCTCAAGGTTGTGCGTGTTGTGACTTCACAAATTCTTTGCTGCTCACCTCGGTTATAACAAGTGGTTATTTCAAAGTTGCCCTTCTATCAGCTTGAAGCAGTCGGCACATTCTCCTCTGACCTCTAGCATCAACAAGGCATTTTCGCCCACAGGACTGCTGCATACTGGATGTTTTTTGCTTTTTCACACCATTCTTTGTAAACCCTAGAAATGGTTGTGCGTGAAAATCCCAGTAACTGAGCAGATTGTGAAATATTCAGACCGGCCCGTCTGGCATTAACAACCATCCCATGCTCAAAATTGCTTAAATCTTCTTTTCTTTCCCATTCTGACATTCAGTTTGGAGTTCAGGAGATTGTCTTGACCAGGACCACACCCCTAAATGCATTGAAGCAACTGCCATGTCATTAGTTGAGTAGATCATTGCATTAAGGAGAAATTGAACGGGTGTTCCTAATAATCCTTTAGGTGAGTGTATATAACATCAATACCTAACACATAAGCATTCATTCTTGTTTAAATTTGTAGACGAATGTACAAATATTATACATTACATCACTTATACACTCTGTAATCCATCGGTTAACGCAGATATAGATGTCAAATGTGGAATTGTCACATATATAAAAACGGCAAATTTTTGTATATTTCGACATATATGTACGTATATGTGAGGATGTCTCCACCAAATATGCTGATATACAGTAGGACATATAAGTTATATACGCAATATATTTGATTTCTGTATGGGTGTCCCTCCTTCAGAACCACATGAAAGATGTCTCTCCTTCCCTACCAGGTGCATGCCTCCACATACCTAACAGCTAAGTACAGCTTTTTAACCTTTAAAGTTCGCCTTGCACTTTGTTGATATTTACAAATGAAACGTTTGAGGCAAAGATTTTTATGCATAATGTCATACATAGCCAAAAAATATAAAAGCTTGTTTAAAGTTTATAATTCTAGAATATATGTAAAGCATAATAAAAATGTCTGTGAAATCCACATTGGCATGCCCCCAGGTGTTAAGAACCAGTTTAACAGTGTTGGGGTATGTACAGTACAAATAGGTAAATGAAACCCCATACATTTTTTCATAAACCTAAGATTGGCTCTAAGTTCTGCGTTGCATTAGGGTTTTTGTGTTTTTTTGTGCACTTACGATCAATGAAACACAATAGCAGAAATACTACAACTAGGAGAGTATTCGTTTTGGTTTATAAATCACTACTCTCATGCATGCACCTGCTTGAAATGTGCAATTCATGCACATCTAGTCTTTGTCACATACTGTATGTGAGTAAAACTGTCTCACTCTAGAGCCCTGGGAGGCTTTAGCTCCATGAAGGACCATACAACAATTTTTGCTCTGTGGCATGGATAACCTAGTACATAAAGGACTTGGAGCATCTGGCACTGTGGCAGATGCTGGTAGAGACCAATAACAGGATGGCAGTCAACAGTAAATTGTCGCTCTAATTGTTGACTCTGACCCGTTCCTCCAGACTGCAAAAAAACTTTCTTCTCGCCTCAGCCATTTCTGTTTGAGGAGTGCAAGATGATCATTTGTGTGTGTGCACAAAGACAGCTTCCAGTGATCCTACCATCTGAGGGGGCAGACTAATGTGGGCCATTTAAATGCCTGATGGACTGGTGGTAGAAACTGAACCTGAGTTGAACCTGAGTGGTTGAAACAGCCCATGGCTCAGGTGAGTGGCATTTATCGTGATCTTTGATGGCATTTTTGGCTGAAATCATGCGGTCAGCCGACCTTGATTTGCTGAACCTGCCTGTCAGTAATACTCTCAATGGAGCCCTTGTAGAACACTGTGTTGGCCCTCTGGGACAGGCCAATTTGTTTTGCCTCCTTAGGTTGTATAGCCTCTTCTTCCATGCCTTCTTCACCCCTGTAGTCAAATAGAGTGATTTTTTTTCCTGCTGTGGCAAGCTTTGTGTGAACTAACACATTGTGCAGTCCTATTGCGTTGATGACATAGCTCCTATTTTTGGGCAGGTAGCATGCTTTGAACGCTTTCACCTAGGGAGCCACTTATCCACGCAAGTCAGTTCCCCTTGGATAGGCTGCAACGGACTCAGTGGTTCCTGGGTTCAGTGTGTTATGCCTGTCCGGCTTAGGGTGCCATTAACACTGTTGCACCGGAAAGTAAAACCAATGTGGACGTTTCAGTTATGTCTATAACCGTGGATCCTGGAGAGACAGAATCGGGTAGGACACATGGAAGTACCCTCACCATCATGGTAGAAACAACTCAATGTGTTGATGATTAAATCACCTGGAAGCATAGGCTTCTTGTCAAGGCAGCATTTGCTAAATAGTGAGTTTGCCTGATTGATAGCTTCGTTTAGGGAGTGATCACATGGTGTGATCGCGTATAATGTGGTATAATGTGCTGTTTCTCTTCCCTCTTTCAGGCAACCAGGATTATAGACATAGTCAAACATTTATTTTGCCACACCCTTCATGATGTTACACACAATAATTATTATTAATATTTTTTTAAGAAAAGGGAAAAGGGGAGTGTCTTGTATCAGAGAGATTACTTTGCATATCAACAGACTGCTGCTGAACAAAGTCTGTTCTACATTATTTTGCAAATGGATTAATCTGAACCCCAGGCGAGTATATACACGCAGAGCAAAATACACGTGCAGCGTTGATGAGTGCTGTGTTGCATCGCTGCTATAGAGCCACAGCGGTTCATTCCCAACATGGACTCATAAAAGCCAAGTTTCTCTGCAGTTGAGAGACAGGAATGTTTCGAGCCGCCTGCAGCGCTCTGAACAAGGGGAGACAATTGGAGGAGTGGGTCATTGTGGATCCACAGGGAACAAACAGGCTGGTTGATTAATTATGTTTGCCACACTAATTCATGTATGTCATTCAGATGTTACTTAGTCTTTGAAGGTCCTTTCCCCCACTTCGAGAAGAAACAGTGTATGGGTGTGTGTGTGCGCGTTTATGTGCTAGCAGTAATTAACAGTCAGGGTGTTGCTCTAAGGCCAGATTAACTCTGAAGACTAAAAACCAGAGCTCTCTCTCTCCCTGCTCTCTGTCCTGTCTCTCTTCACCCGGAGGGATTTCACATTTCTATGCATGTGTCCTTATATAAATGTGCCTTGAAGTGAATCCCTTCACCCCCCATCTCTCTGTCTATGTTTCTCATAGCATCAATCTTTTAGATAAATGCCAGTGAAATGTATAGACTAGCGGGGCTATGCGAATTTTTGGGAAGTACGTCAGAACCCTTACCTTTTGTCACAATACATCATGGATAATAAAATAACTAAAATATAACATTTGTCAGTTGTATTTACACATTATAACCCTCAACATCGTAGTGAAAATAACATTTACATAAATTCTAAACCATTGTTAAAATTTTAACTGTGAAATTCCTTGTTTGGACAAGTGATTAGCCTTTAGATTAACCTTTATTAACTTGATCAGGTACAACCAGTCACTTCCCAGATCACACACCATGCTGATTACCCCCCACCTGACATCAATTGTAGTTGTTTTGATTACTTCATAAGAAAACCGACTGTTCCATGATGAGTCCATTACTAGTAAAGCATGGCAACGTAAAGAAGACACCATGGTTGGAAAAGTGCTTTCAAAAGGGCTCCAGGACAAATTTGTGGAAAGGCACAAGGTAGGAGAAAAATACAAAAAGATTTTAAAGGCTTTAATTATCCCTCTGAGTACTATTCAGAG
>JACXGM010039739.1:0-10502 GCA_016801145.1 Umbra pygmaea
TCATTTTGGAGTAAAGAAGTGTATGCAGGGTTTAAAGGGGAAGGTTTTTCCTCTCCAACCTTTACTTTCCCGTAGATTAGTTTTACCTGCTTATCCACCATTCATTCGGTACATGTTTTTGATTCTCTTTTAAAGATCAGATGGGGGGCCCCATACATACCTTCGCCTTGGGCCCCCAATTTGCTAAATCCGCCACTGACAGTATGTATTATGGTAGACGCTGTGTGTGTGCATCACGTTTCAAAATCAGACAAAGAAAAGCATGTGTCTTATATTTAAACTTGCCTTATTTAGTATATCATGGAACCTTAAGGGAATCCACTTGTTTATGTAGGCTGTGTCGCTGCACTTACTAGAGGGAATAATCTCCTACACCCTTGATATTGTTCCCTACCTCACTATTGGGACAATTGTGCAAATAGTCGATTTGCGATTAAAAGTGTAAGGGTAGAGCAAAGTGTTGAATGTACGGAGGGGGGGGGTCATTTGGGATTTAGTACGCATATAATGGTTTAAATTTAGACGCTGCTGCCTGCATATTGCTTATATCGCCCGCACCAAAAATATAAATAGAAGTGTCTTGAAGGATTGCTTTTCTACCATTAAGATACGATGCATCTTAGAAATACCCATTTCAGACAGAACGAGCATAGCTGGATATTCACCAGTCAATGTAGAATTTTGCAACAAAAGATCAATTTAATATTTGGTGCTAACTGTCAACGTTAAAGCCATTCAATTGAGTGGTAGAATATGAGGAACTGTTTAATGTCAGAATACCTCCGGAGATTATAGTTAGATTAAAAAAAATATGGGTCATGAGTCAGTGATGAATGGGGCTGCATCTACACTTTAAACTGGCTCCAGTCTGTCAGCTCCAGTGGACACAAATTTTGTCTATAGATTGCAAGGCATTGAGGTCTTCATTCTCTGTTAACTGTTTAAAATCTAAAACCTTGGCCATAGTTTTTTGATAGAGATCATGCACTATTTCCCCCAACCACACCTGTCCCCGTGCATCACACAAAGACTTTGCATGCAATGCAACTATAACAGAGGATCAGAGTTTTGCATAAAATAATGTATTGTAGCTAGTTTCAATGGAAAGCCAGGCTAAGTAATTAGCATTCTGGCTGCACACTAATGTTTTCTTTCTCCTCTGATTTGCATCTAATTTGCATTTTAAACAAGCCAAAATGGGACGTTTAATATCCGGTGACATAAAGTGACTTAAAATGTTTTGAAACTGTACATATAACACTAGCTGAACCAATATGTAATATACCCGTGTTTTGTAAACAGATAATAAAATCACGATACATTCTGTGCTAGACTGGAATGAACCAGGAACAGATCAGGGTTAAATCCAAACCAGTCAGAAAGTTATCATAGCAAAGCTGACGATTAAGATTTTAGATAAAATGTTAACATGACCTGTGCACTATTTAGGCCTTTTCTGACACTCGTCTGGCCAAGGCTCTTGTCCCCAAAAGTCCTGCAGGGAGAAAATGTAAGTCTAGTCAGTAGAGAAGGGATCTGTGTGATATGAAAAACTACAACATCTTGTCTTCCAAATCCCTACCTAACTTCTGTTGATTATGTTGATCATATCACTAGAATATGTCTACATGAACACATTATCATGTGCCTCAGCTGAAAAAACATGTGTTGGCAAAAGGTTGCAATGTTTACGGGGGGCCAATATCTTCAGTGATGTGGTATGTCTGCAAGCGTAGTCACCGCACAGCTGTAAGTGGCTTAACAATACAGGTACGCATAGAGGTACAAAGACACTATCATGGCGTAATGGCATTCTGTTTAGCAGTAGGCACGTCTGCATGCTGGCAGAGACCACTGCTGGTAAAATGTTGAAGACACACTCAGGCTAGAAGAGTCCTAAACCCTTGGTATGGTCCAGTGCTCGTAGAGGTCAATCTGACTAGAATTACATTGCTGCTGTGTAGCTCCATTGAGTGGCACAACACGAGAGAGACGCATACATCGTACAGGTGCACTGTGCATGTGTAATTTGAGTTCTAACCAGTGTGTATACAGAGTCTGGCTCGCAGTGTGTGCGGCATTGTCCAAGCTATGGGACCAAAGAGTTCATGCAGAGAAAAAAACGAAAACCTGTCGACAGCCATAGCAGCAAATCTTCTCCCTCTGTTGTTGGTCTGCTTGGACCCACTCCAAAACACCACACACGCACAGAGCTCTACAACAAAGAAGGTCATTGTTCAAATGAGCAATTAGGCAGAACCGACTGTGGAAGCCAAGTCAGGGGCCGCATTTAGCAAGAGCCGCCTATGTTTTACCAGCTTGGAACAGTATTTGGCAGGAAGGCCTCAGGGGTGCCGGAGAGAGGAACTGAGTTGCGTGGAGACCGACAGAAAAGGTAGCATTGTACGTTGTTATGTAACAAAGGTTGCATCCAGTTCCCATGGACAAGGCAGCCAAGAAAGACATGGCTGATGACAAGGTAGTTTAGCGTTCATAGGAGTTTTAGGTATTGAAATGTTTTCTCCAGGCAGATCTGCCTCGGAGGCAGAAATAATTTGATTGGTTGATTCCAAACTGAGAGCGGACCTCACATGACATCAGAAATGTGCATATGAGCATATTTTTCTCCGTTTTTAATCATTTCTAACCATACACCTAACCATAACCCTAACATCAACCACACTGACTGGAGTGTTAAAATACACTGCTCAAAAAAATAAAGGGAACACTTAAACAACATAATGTAACTCAAAGTCAATCACACTTCTGTGAAATCACACTGTCCACTCAGGAAACAACACTGATTGACAATCAATTTCACATGCTGTTGTGCAGACAACAGGTACAGACAACAGGTAGAAAATATAGGCAAATAGCAAGACACCCCCAATAAAGGAGTGGTTCTGCAGGTGGTGACCACAGACCACCTCTCAGTTCCTATGCTTCTGTGTGTGTGTGCTTGATGCTGTGTGTGTGTGTGTGTGTGTGTGTGTGTGTGTGTGTGTGTGTGTGTGTATATATATATAAAAATCCTAATTATCAATCAAAAGTTAACATAATGTGAGCTCTGCCCTCTTGTTTTTAATCAACCAATCAAATAATTTCTGCCTCCAAGGCAGATCTGCCTGGAGAGCACTTTTCAATATCTAAAAGTCCTATGAGCTTTAAAGGCAGGCAAAATATTGTATTAGTATAAATGACTAGATACTGTTTAAGCAATGCATTGGACGTGTTTCATGTTGGACAGTGACATACAAATGGAATACACAAATTAATCCAGATTAAGAGTCTCAAATGCTGTTGTGTACATAGAGTTCTGGTGTCAGGTGAATAATGTCTTCTTCAGTGTAAAAAACAAAACAAAGAACTAATTGTGGACTACAGGGTGAACATGATGGACGACTCTCCAATCATTATCAACGGAGACGCTGTTGACAGAGTCGCAGGTTTTAAGTTTCTCTGAGTTTACTTATAGTCAGCTTATCATATGGTTATTGATAGAGACGGCGTCTATATTCCTTTGCACATCCTTAAGTCTTATTTTTGTTATTTTTTACTGCATTGTTGGAGTTGGAACCCGAGGCACAAGATTTCATTGTACGGTGGCGGAATCTGTGTATCGGTCTGGGCTAGTGATAGACCAAGTTTATCGGCCGGCCGATATATCGGGCCGATATTTGCGTTTTTACGTGTATCGGCACAAACTAAGGTAAACATTAAAGATGGGACAGAGATATTCGAGTTAACAGTCTTGCTCACAGACAAAACAACAGCACATTAACCTTAGTGGCAGGGAGATAACAAACAGGCACCTTTCAGACACAACCCTAAAAACTGGGCCACCTAGCCACCGCAAAATAGCGATCCAGCTGGTCAAAAATGTATGCACATAGTGTCTGATGAAATTAATCCCTGCGCAATTTAGCCATTATCCTAATGCTTTAAGTGAGTCCTCAGTACTATGGCACAAGTTGCAGACTGGTGATTTGGGATGTTTGTTCGGGGCCCTCAGCAGCTAATGGACTAGAGAGTCAGCAGGACGAAAGCCTTGACCCCACCTGACTTGACTCTGATGATGTAACGAACTGACAGACACAAGGTCCAAGGCCAACACATCAGTCAGACTCAAATATGTCCAGACCCAACATGTACTGACATGCTTGTTAAACTGTTACAATAAATCCATTCCTACATTTCAATTCTTTTTTATTTTCAGGTTAAAATGCAAAGTTCGTTATTTAGGATAACCGGACGGTTCTAAAGATAATCCGATTGTGTGATGACATTTTCAACAATGATACATTACATGGAGTTTAAATTGTAACATAGTATCTTCAAAAGCACAGCAAAATATGCTTTCAATTTTCAATTTTCAATTGAGTCGTTCTTGAACTGTCAGAGGTAGATACTTGTTTTTGCTGACAAAGTATTATTCAACAATGTCGTACGGACTACACCAGTCTCCACGTGTGGTCAGTCAATACCATGCTATGTAAGATGAACCGCTGGACCTTTACACAGGTCTGTTCGGATTGGTCAAGTAACGCATCACAATGATAAGGGAAACCCCTTAACTAATCAGAGAATGCAGGCAAACAGCCGGTAGACAGAGAAGCTATGGCGTGATTTTGTGGCTGTGGCAATGTGTATATTCCACACCGCAGTGGAGTCCAAAGTGCCCCTTTTTTGTTTGAAGAACTCAGAAGGAAAAGTACACAAAAATAGTTAACAAATGGGACTTCTAGGAATTTGGACGATGAGAAGACAAAATGTATTTTAGTTAGTAGGCCTATTGGTATTTCCGCTAACGCACTATTTAACTGACTAAGGTATTCCCTATTTTACTTACGTGAGAACAACTAAGTTTTACTGCTCGTCTTTTCGGTGATGGGGGTAAACAGATCACAGATAATAACCAGGCATCTCGCCCATGCACTTCTGCAGAAATAACAATTCTCTAGTTTGAGGTTTAGACTATAACATGACAAGTTGATCAGGTCTGAAGAAAAGACAGTTCCAGTACTACAGCGAGAAAGAGAGAAGAGAGTCATTATAGACCAAAGGAAACAATTAGCAAATGACTGAAATAGTATTCATATACTGCCCCCTGCTGGATAATGACAAATACTTGTCTAATCTCTGAAATACAGAATTACATTTTGTGTACGTAATTTCATATGTTGCTTCATTTAACTTCTGTGCCCATATACTATAAAAATTGCTATACCTGGCCTGCCATAACAGTATAAAAAAAGTAAATTCAAAATCTAAGCAAATCCCCTTCCGATATTTTTATTGGTTGTGCTGTCTTCATGTTTAAGCACCGTTGTCAGCCAATTGTGATTCACTCAAATAATCAGTGATGACAAAAACAAAACCAGGAACAATAGACATAATTATTTTGGGTTATTTGAGCAACTGATGGCAGAGCCTATATAATACACACTCTGCCCATATAAGAATTATACTTGTGAGGCCAAGAAGACAAGTCTATGGGGCACAACACATCTTTTGACATGTAACTTGACTTAAAAGTGAGAAAAAACATATATGAATGTAC
The DNA here is from genome assembly GCA_016801145.1 of Umbra pygmaea. Lineage (NCBI taxonomy): Eukaryota > Metazoa > Chordata > Actinopteri > Esociformes > Umbridae > Umbra > Umbra pygmaea. Next base: position 5,561 of record JACXGM010039739.1, read on the forward strand.
TAAATTCCCCTCTAGCTCAAAAAAAATAGTAATATTGCAATCAAACCAGATAGGGTTGTATCATCACACATTTATTATGTGACTATACAATTAAACAAAATAAAAATACATAACACACAGATGCAATACATACAGATGCAAGCTAATGTGAGAAAACAGAACCCAATATAATTGTTTATTAAATTCATGATAGACTACTGTGACCTTACTGTCATTAGTGATATTATGTCAACAACAATAACAGTAAGGATGTGTTAACAGGTTGACACAACAACCAATCTTTCCACACAGTCTCCTAAAACAGGGTTTCCAAGCCCTAAGTCCAGGTCACCTCCTGTAAATTCAGGGAGTGAAATCCAGTATGTGTAGCTAATAGATCTCCAAGAACAGTACTGTGAATAGCCTATAAACGTACTATAGATGAAAACTACTACTGTAGCCGGCCAACATAATAGAGCCCAAAAAAATTGAATAAAATGCACATTTATAAAAACATGACTGAAGTTATACAATGCGGTCCATGACTAGATAATTTAAATTACAAAATAGAAGAGCACAACATTTTGGGAGGAAGTGAAAACAAAAAATGCAATGACTAACTGAAATACATAAATCATTATAAACATTTTAAAAAAATACACCTGAGGTGTGTAGCTTCAACCTTAAGGTTTTAACTGATGCAGTGATTTCTCCTCTGCAGTTTGGTCATGTTGGTGTTAAATAGAACACTACAACAAAGCAATGCAGTCTGTCTCCAAGGTTACCTGACTAGGGTGAAAAAAGGGAAAAATAAAGTCCCTTCTGTGTACCTTGTAATATCTTCAGTACAAACTGTACACAAACACTATTGCGCCTTCTAAGACATCGACCACATGTGAAGTTAATTAAATGTATTTATTTGAATAGTTTTGTTGATGTTTCACAACTCTGCATTGTGACATTCCCTTAAATGCACTCATTGAATTTAAATATTGACCCACGTAAGCCTAGAATTGTCTCCAAGATTCATCGTCATGATAAAGACGTAGTTATTGTGTTTAATAGCATTAGTGATTCCTTTAATAAAATATATACCTTTAATAATAAGAATGTACCTTGTTTTTATTTAAACCATGTTGTGTGATCAGACTTATACTATACCAGACCAATTCCTACAAAAAGAAAGTCAGCCAAATCATAATGTCAGTGCAGATGAGCTGGAATACTCTTTTTGGCTCTTTATTTGGTGAAAACTAAGTGGGTGGAGCAGGACAAGTCATTTCTGTTACCTGTAAATTAACAGGCTAGAAATAATTTCAATTTTCAAAAGGGGAGTTGGTGGTGGAGTGTTCTTGTTGTCCTATAACGCATTCATGTTATTGCCATTTAATAAAAATACAAGGAAAACTGTGTTAAATTGCCCCCCTGTTGCACACCAAACCTGTAACTGATGGATATATGGCTGATTAAAGATGAGACTGGGCTTTTACTTTATTTGGAAACACCGACTGGCATGTTAAGGGACCCATTGACTCCTACACAGGCACTTAATACAGTCACTGTTTATATTTAACAAGTTCAGATGGAAAACGTATTTTCATGACAGAGCATTAAAACTCCTCCACTCGAAAAAGACTCACGAGCCAACAGCTCACACTGGTATGTTCAGCAGTCGGTGTCGGAGACTGCAATTGTGCTTGTCATCTGTGAACCACGAAAACACTTGCATAACAGTGCCCACTTCAGGAAGTATGAGAACAGTTTTAGGGTGGCGAGCAAGAGAAAGGACAAAGCTAAAAGGAGACATGTTATAGTGGTAAAGAATGTTCCAGAACTGAGCCTGTCTGTTACAGTGGGATTAATGGAGGATCGCTTCTTCTTTCCTCCCTTCTTTCCTGTCTCTATCCCTGCTTCATCCTCCTTCCCCAGTCAGAACCCAGTCCCTCTAGATAGACCATCTTCACACATGCACAGTAACAGGCTGTAGGACCACAGACAAAACCCAAGGTCCAGGATGGTAAAATTGGCAACTAGTACAGTTACATGGTGGTCCTGCTGCAAAACTTCTAAAATATCTTCTTCTTTTTGTTTTTTTCCAAGGTCCTGTAGGACGAGAGAGACAAAGAGAAGGGATAATGAGAAGACAGCGTTACCGAGACGTCGAATAAGGCAGAGCTCTCGACGGACGTGGCACCCTCTTATGGGTATGTTGTACCTGGAGGCGTCTAGTTTCTGCTGCTCCAGGAGCCTTTGCTGTGACTCCCAGGTGTTCTTCTCCTCCTCGTGTTGACGTCTCTTTTCCTCCAGCTCCTTGTGCTGGGCCTCAAGGTTCTTCTTCATCTGCTCGTGGCGCCGTTGAAGCTGCACACAGGACAGTTTAGATCGTTTATGGGGCTAAAGTGTACCGTGTGTAACTGAGGATGATGCAAGCGCATCTTTACTGAGCTGGTAAATGAATGACCATCTATGTTCCCCGGCCCGATTCTAGATTCCAAACACTGTCTATATGTAACTAAGCTATTGGTTTGCCTTTGAGGAAATAGCATTAAAACAAAAGCATATCTCGTAGAATTCTAAACAGAAAATTCAGTGTTTGACACCAGTGAACCAGTTCCATTCCCTGCCCCACCCCAGAATATGCTGACATACCTCCTGGAACACCACAGACGACTGTCTTTGTGACAATTTTTTTCACCTCTGGTCATGGTACCTGATTCTACCATGTTAGAATCAATCCAGTACAGAAGCAGCTCCATTGTGTAGGCTATTGCTCTGACTACGTAGTCAGCACTCTACTTGGTAGTGTTAATTCAAAGTGTATTTTTGAGTGTGTGTGTGTGTGTGTGTATACTGGTCATCTGGGTGGTTGTAAGTAGCCCCAAACATACCGGCAGAGACACAGACTAAGAGAGGCAGTAAGTGGCAGAGGTTTCTAGGTGTGCAGCATGTGTCCAGTACCTCCTGTTCCGAGTCCCTGAGCTTCTGGATCTTCTCCTTGACTTTCATCTCGAACACCTGTTCCATCTCCATCTCCATCTTCTTCATCTTGGCCACGTGCTCTCTCCTCTCCTCCTCCATCTGTGCCAGCGGACTCCTGCAGGTTTGACACGTGCACGCACATCAGTCTGAAGTCGTGCACCCCAGCCCGATCACTGTGATTTGAGGCCAAGGTGGACATCTCTATCACCACGTCTCACATACACTTATGCCTTCAGGATGAAGAGGAGGTGCTCAGGAGAGGATTGGCCAGCGGCTCAGGGTTCTGTCTAGGTTAGTCAAGCCAAGCAATTGCGTTTCTAAGTTAGTGAACGCCAAGGTGCCAACAAGCTCCTGATGCGGTTGCTGAGTGAAGCTGCCAGAGAAAGCTAGAGCGTAATCACAGAACAAACAGGAATTCCCTGTAAGACATTTAGAGAACCTTCTACCAAGTATACAGTGAAGACCTTCGCCAGTTTGCTAGATTCCATTTTTTATTTTATTTTTGATGATCTTGCAGGGTGATTCTATAGAACACAAGTAGCTGTGCAATACAGGGGAACAGAATAGAGAGAGAGCAGGTAGTAGCCAAATTGAGTGGTACTGAATCACACTTACATGCCTTCACTTGTGTCAGGTCTTTAAAAAAAAAACAGAAACAAACACACTTAACATGCTGCTGTGATGAAAACCATGCGTTAGAGAGCTGGTAGACAGTGACATTATTATGCTTTAGTGAGGTTCCCAGTGCTTGGCTGTGAATTAGCATTAGCCCTGGGTCATGTGACTGGGTTAGATACAGCCCACAGTCTTGGCTATACATTAGCTCTGGGTCATGTGACTGGGTTAGATACAGCCCAGTCTTGGCTATGCATTAGCTCTGGGTCATGTGACTGGGTTAGATACAGCCCACAGTCTTGGCTATGCGTGGGTGACTAGTGAGTTGACTAGACATTGTGTTGGGGCAGGGCCTCTTCTCCTGTCCTTCATCAAAGCTGATCCTGAAAAACTAGAACATGAGAAACTGAAAACAAGGACCCAAGAAAACACCTTGTGGACTGGGATGAGTACTCACTGGTTAGACCATGGGTTAGTACTCACTGGTTAAACTAGGGGTCAGCATTCACTGGTTAGACTAGGGGTCAGCACTCACTGGTTAGACAAGGGGTCAGCACTCACTGGTTAGACAAGGGGTCAGCAGTCATTGGTTGGACTAGGGGTCAGCACTCACTGGTTGGACTAGGGGGTCAGCACTCACTGGGTGGACTAGGGGTCAGCACTCACTGGGTGGACTAGGGGTCAGCACTCACTGGGTGGACTAGGAGTCAGTACTCACTGGTTAGACCATGGGTTAGTACTAACTGGTTAGACTAGGGGTCAGAATTAACTGGTTAGACTAGGGGTCAGCACTCACTGGTTAGACTAGGGGTCAGCATTCACTGGTTAGACAAGGGGTCAGCACTCACTGGTTACACTAGGGGTCAGCAGTCACTGGTTACACTAGGTGTCAGCACTCACTGGTTGGACCAGGGGTTAGTACTTACTTGGTCATTGGTCCCTTGTTCTTGTTATTGTCTACTCCATTGTACGTGACTGCTGCTAGTTTCCTGCTGCGATAGTTCTCATAATGAACATTGTTGGTCACATCCTTTAGGTCCTGCATGTGTGTTCTGGAACATGTCAATGTGAATGACAGGTCACAAATTTAAATCATCTTCCAGAATGTAGAACAACAGTTTTGTGTGTCCAGGAGTGTCATTGTATCTGCTTTGTGTGGACACTAGGAACAGTAGCTGTTTTGGTGGGATTTAAAATGGTGTTATAACTGCACCTAATGTGTTAACCCTACCTGTGTGTGTTACAACTGTACCTGTGTGTGTTATAACTGTACCTGTGTGTGTTATAACTGTACCTGTGTGTGTTATAACTGTACCTGTGTGTGTTATAACTGTACCTGTGTGTGTTACAACTGTACCTGTGTGTGTTA
>JACXGM010039740.1:0-10502 GCA_016801145.1 Umbra pygmaea
TATAGCTACACTAAAACCGAGATATTTGCTAGAATCCCAAGATTCTAAGCTTTAAGGACATATAAGACATGTATATATAACCCAATAAATGACGGTGTTAGCCTTGTTTCTAGTTTTACATTCCATTTAATTTGAGGCACATGTGTAAAAGGCACGTAGCTCACATTATGAGGGGAAGTTATTATTTTCTTATAACTACCGTAGAATGGTGACATTTGCTACAATCCTGAGTGTCTAACCTTTCTGTGGATATATAACATGTATATATAACCTAGTAATAGGAATTGTGTACTGTGATTGTTTGGACTTGTGAACCAGTTTTTGGGGGTGGTGGGGGGCAGAAATCTCCCGGCGGCGGGAGAGTGCTCCCTAAGTAGTTAATGTTGACGTGAAAGTGCTTGCGAAGTTGATAGCGAGGTGTCTTGAAGCACTCTTACTGTCATGAACCCGCCCTCCTGAGCTGTTCCCTTTCCTTGTGTGTCGATTCCTGGTTCCCTTGTGTGTGTGTGTGTGTTCTGTTTCTATGTTTGTTTGTCAGTTCCCAAGCACCAGTTCCTGATTTCCCCTGCACTCCTGAAGGCACCGGTCCCTGAGTACCAGTCCCATCATCATTCATCCGAACACCTGCTACCTCTGACACACTTGGGCTGATTGCCACCGTCCCTATATTAGGGAGGTAATGCCAGTCAGCCTTTGCTGGATTATTGTACAATCAATTGTGTTTCGTGCCCACAATTCCTAAAAGCCAATCTGAACACTGTGCTTTATTTTATGTTTGAACATTTTGTATATATATTGATAACAATATTATTGTTATCACTTACCTCATGTCCATCTGCTTTTGGATAAACCCTTGGTCCCTAGCCTAGATCCTGACACATACCAGAGATCATTCTGGAGGAGTAGACTGGCTTTATCAAGGCTATACATTCATTTTTCAACATTCAGACCTTGTTCATCATTATTTAATACAAACAGTTCTCAAATGTCACTGAGCTTCTGGTCTCCCTAGATACATAGAAGACATTTGATATAATTGAATTGGAGTAACCACTAGTTGTTCCTTGAAAATGTGGATTTGGTGACAAATTTTGCTAGTGTCTGTACCAATGTCACTCGCTCTGACTACTTTGCCCTGCAAGGCGGGACCAGGCAGGGTTGCCCTGTTTCCTCCTTATTCCTCGGCATTGCTTTTGAGCCCCTTTTGGTAGAGTTACAGGTCTCTGCCTCTTTCCAGGGTCTATCACAGGAGGGTGTTGAACATAGACTATATTTGTATGATGATGATCTGCTGCTCTATGTATGTAACCCTGCCACCTACTTACCCTCCATTCTCTATATTCTGGATTATTCTTTTTTCTTTTATTCTGGTTACACTTTTAATCTCTAAAAGAGTGAGTGCTTCCCAATCAATCCAGCATTGTTGTAGCTTCAGCAGATATACTTGCTCTTTTAGCTTAATCGAATGAATGTGACTACCTCACTATCTGCCGTCTTCTCTTACAACTTTGCTTCCATTTTCACTCAGATGAAAACTGATTTTCCTGGTGGGGTATTTAATTTATGTTACTTATAGGAAAAATAAATTCTGTTAAAATCAAAAGTTTGCCCAAATTTCTTTACCCTTTTCAGTCTATCCCATCGTTCTTGCCCAAGTCTTTTTTAAGTCAATTAATCAGGTTGTTGCTTCATTCATTTGGAGAGGAAAGGTACCCAGAGTCAGTAGGTTTTTACTTCAGAGATGCAAATTCAGTGGAGGGCTTGTACTTCCCAATTTTATTTACTAGTATTGGGCGGCCAACTTTCAGATACTTTCCAAATACTCCTTGGTGCCACCTAGAGATACTATCATGCACATCTACATCTTTAAAATCTTTAATGTATTCTGCTCTTTCAATTTCCCCCTCTAGCTACATTGGTAATCCTGTAGTACAGTCCCCACTAATGATCTGGTACCAGTTCTGGCGCCATTTAAAACTCCCCTCTGCATCCGTTATGGGCCCTATTGACAAAAACCACACATTACCCCCCCCTCTTATTGACAATGCCTTTTCTCTCTGGGCAAGGAAAGGAATTAAGACCTTTCATGACCTTTATGACAGTGATACTTTCTTTAGCTTCCCTGATGGCCACTAAACACTCTCTGCCACCATCAAATTTGTTCTGCTACTCCCAGATAAGATATTTGTATTTGCCCCAATTTTCGGCCTTTCTCAATTTCTTCAAACCAGGCATGGGACATGTGTTGACTCTCATGCCCAGACATAAACAGTAATCTCTCATGTATATTCAAATATTATGGGTTTTGACAAACAATTCACCAACAATACTAAATCTGCCTCGGAGAAAGAAATGGTAAATGGACTACATTTATGTAGCACATTTTTCTGACCAACAATGGCCACCAAAGCGCTTTACACTGCCTCACATTCACCCATTCATTCACACATTCATACACCGACAGCGGTGTCAGCCATGCAAGGCGCTAGCCAGCTTGTCGGGAGCAGCTGGGGTTAGGTGTCTAGCTCATGGACTGCTTGACAATTGGTCAGGAAGACCCGGGGATCGAACCACCAACCTTTAGGGTTGATAGACAACCTACTTGACCCACTGAATTCACAGAGGAGTGGTGGGGTGAAGCCATTAACAGAGTTAGCTCAGCTACATCCTTTTCCCATCTAGGACTTACAGTATACAGTTTAAGGTGGTTCATAGAGTTCACTTATCCAGTCTGAAAAAGTATCCTTACTGTGGTTGATGTTTGTGACGTGTTATAACTCTGTGTCACTTTGTCATATGTTTTCTCTTTTCCCTAAGCTTAGACTACTGGAACTCAATCTTCAAGGTCATATCTAAAGTACTTTAAATTCACCTGCTCACCTGTCCCCTAATAGCTGTTTTTGGTGTTCCAGAGGACTTACTGTCATTTGACACTAAACATGCAGACACTGTTGCTTTCAATACGCTATTGACACAACAGAATAGTCCTTCACTGGAAGTCTGCCCAGCTTTCCTTAGTTTCTCATTGGCTCAGAGATATTATGTCCTTACTACAGTTAGAGAATATTAAGTGATCTCTTCGAGGCTCCACAAAGACATTTTGTAATAAGTGTGAGCCCTTTGTTTCATATTTTGAAAGACTTCAGAGGCCCTCTGATTAGTCCCAATTTTTTAATGTGTTTATTTATACCTTTTTTCTTCTTGTCCTGATCTGTTTGTGGTTGCTTTTATGTATTGTTTATTTGCTTTCTGCTTTCAGTTATGGGTAATACAGTTCACAAAACCCATGGTTTCGGTTCGTATCATGGTTCGGTTCATATCACGGTTTTCAGTTCTCTATGGTTTCTGTGGTTATTTTTATTACTCTTCTCCTAACCGTCTACTAAATATGTTGTGTTGTGTATGGTTTGGGGGATGCTATGTCGGTGTGGGTCACATTTGGGTTTGGTGAAGTTGGGGGCTGGTGGTGTTGTGTTTGGTGGGAGGGATGCTCTGTTCATATGGTGGGGTTAGATATTAATATAGTGTGAATTTTTTATTTGAAATCCATTTTTACTTTATTGACATTCTTAATTAAAAATATTCAGAAAAAAATCCACAAATTATTTATATTAGAAGAATTGCAAAAAGATTTTCTTCCAAGATTTTATTGCAATTATCGCCAGAGGTCTATCACATATCCCAGATTAGCTAAAATATTTATTTGTTTGCAGTTTGTTGTTTTCTTACTATTAACATATCACTCTCTTTCTCCTCTCTTGGATAAAAGTTTGGCACACTGTTGAATGTGTAATGTTTAATATCCGCCGTGTGTGTGTTATTGCATTATTATATGCTCTGTAGCGCTTTGAGATTGCTGTAATGTAAAGTGCAATACAAATAAATGTATTATTATTATTATTATTATTACTATTATTGTGTGCACACCCTTGTTTATGTATGGTTGTGTGGCCCTGAAATTTTGGCGATGGCCCCACAACCATACGTAAACCTGACAAAAAGTTGTAAAACTTTTTTGTACAAATTGTACCTTCTGGGGATGGCCCCATGAGGGGAATTGCAATGTATGGCTCAGTGGTAAGATTTAGAGAAAAAATTAGTGTTAGATTTGGGGTCACTATTAGGTTTAGGCATTACTGATTCAGTTTAGGGTTAGGGTTAGGCATAATTCCAAGGTTAAGTTTAGGCATTAATGTTAGGTTACTGAGGTTAAAGTTAGAGTTAGGTTTAGGATTAGGGAAAGGAAATAGGGAATATTAGGTCAAGATTACTTTTCAGGGCCTCACGAAGATAGAAATAAAAATGTGTATGTGTGCACGCGTGAGTGTGCCAACAAAAGCGTATAGAGTTTCCATGAAGATGATGTACTGTAGAATGGTGAAAAACATTTTGACAGTTATAATCTTGTGACCTGCTTTGCATACTTATATACTTTATGTCTGCTTTATTTTGGTGCATCTGTTTAGCAAGCTGTCATGGTGTGTTTGTACGTGTTTACGTATGGCTGACCTGTTGAGGTTAACCTCTCCTTTATAGTGATGTTAACCTCCGCGTCTGCTCATCGTCAGAGAGGGAGTGGGGGAGCGGGAGTGAGAGAGTGAGAGAGCGGGAGGGAGGGAGGTTGGGCAGTCAAAGCAAAGCTCCATGTGTCACTCTTGGCCCTTTCCCTCAGGAGAAACAGTTTCATTCTACATACATCCATTAATCCCTGGCTCAATTCCCCCTGTCACCAGACAATCTCGGTACCTGCTTCTCATCCACCCATGAGCTCCCTGACCAAGGAAGCTTTAAGGGCTCTACATCGCTCTGAACACTCCCATCTTCCGCTTGCTCTAAATGTTTCAGTCTGTCTCTTTATTGATACTCACTGACAGTTTTAAAGTGCTTTACCACATTGACTATCCTACCCTCAGTTATATTTCTCTTGATTCCTTTTAATACACATTCTTTCCACATCAAGACAGTATTGCTCAGACAAATGTGATGATCTTTAGCAGTAACAATACATTGTGAGCTTGTCAAAGCTCTCGCTTGAATTTGGGGGTCGAAAGGGGAGCCTAGTGGTTAGAACATCTGACTAGTTTACTGAAAGGTTGCTAGATCGAATCCCTGAGGCAGCTAGGTAAAACACATTGGATCCTCTGTCTCTGAGCAAGGCATTTCCTAATGACAGGTTTTTGCTGAAAATGAGTATGTTTTCTCAGTAAATGAAAAAATGACAAGTGAATCACCTTGCAAACCAAAATGATGAGGCCACCCATACCAGTGTTCAGCTCTATTTACATCAAGGTCTCTTGGGTATAATGTGAGTCAGAGCTTTAATAATGTAATATTTGGAGGTGTGGCCATTCTCTGCACCTTGTTATTTTTTATATCCCCTTAGGTATGCAATCATTATTATCATCATTAAAGGTTGCCGTCTGATGTTTTTATGTTGTTTCTGTCATCTTCTTTAACTAAAATACATTTACATATTGATGGCAGTTGGTGGAAGCTTCCATATGAGAAGACTCTAAATCTGTTTTTTTCAGCGCATTTCTAAAAATACCTCAATTCATGAATATTTCGCAACCATGTCCTTGTCTCAATAGACTGTAATTATGATCTTCACTGCTGTGGAAAGTAACTTGGGGTCCTTTTTTATTTGTAGCCCATGGAATATCTGTGGTATAAGCCCATTCCTCTGGTGTACATGCATAGCTCCAGAATGGCTTTAAATCTGTCCCAGAGCAAAAACTCAAACTAAGGCTAGTTGGCACATTAGCGCTCAGCGTCACGCTTGTTAGCTGGCTTCTAGCACACATTGCTGGAGTAATTCTCTCTTTTACATCTGTACTATGGCTACTCCCAGCAATGTGTATGGGCGTCAGTGTTCCTGGAACATTCAACATCGAGATGAATGTGTGCAGAAGGGTTATACATAAAACATCAACACACAGCTACGTGTGAATGAGACCTAGATCTCAATGTGTCCCTCTGGATAAATAAATAAAATGAAAAACATAATAATAAAAAATAAGTTATAAACTGACAGTGACTGAAATAACAAGAGGTTAACATGTATCAGGTGAATCAGGTGGATATTCAACTTTAATGGGTCTCATGTTCCAAAGGCTGGCATTTGAATAGGAAAATAAATTGCAGTGGATGTGAACATAATGAGGAACAATGATATCATTAAAGAGAGAAGCACTAATGGATCAATCAGATTGATGTCCCAGTGGGGGGAGGGGTCCACGTGGCTTAGTGGGCTAAATCGCTGCATTGCAGGACAGTACATCATGATGGTCAGTGGCTTGAGCCTGACCATGGGTTCTCTGACTTTCCACTGACCCCTTGCATGAGGCAGTGCAAATTGGCATAGCACTGCCTAGGATTTGACTTAGATAAATCTGATTATCTATCCTGCCACGTCGCGCTCCAGTGACTCCTTGTGTGAAGATCGGGCACTTGTAAATTCAATCGCGGGAGTATAGTTAGTGAATGTAATCATCCCGTGCATGATCTGACTAAAGGCTTCCGTGTTGTAAAACAAAACAAGCCACAAAGAATGCTGGGACATTTCGAGGACTGTACTGTAAAGTACCTCCTGTCCTATCTAATTTACATAAATTAATTTTATGAGTACATTCATTTGAAATACAACAATAATCATCCCCCTTGTAATTCTTGTCTGGTTTCATGCTGCATGGTCTTCATCAAGAAAGTTACATGTTTAGAGTTCATTGTGAGTGTTACTTACACTAGTGTGTTTAAGTTCAAAGAAAATTCGCTTTTATAGAGATATGCACCTGCCTCCTGCCTACTACTATAATCGACCATGCCAGAATGACTGACCATAACAAGGAGGCAGCATTCTCAAGAAGTGACAAGGAGAAGGGCGGTACAACAAACATCACCCACTTCTCATCAGAGCTCAGAATGATGATAGGTCAGGTCAGAGAACCCAGCTCAGTCCCCAGAGAAAAGTTTAATGGGGACACCACTAAATTTCATACACATGGATGACTTTTTCCACCAGAAGTAGGGTCTTGGAAGGGACAGGGTGCTGGTGACCATCTCTGTCCTGCCTGGCCAGGTTTTAGAGTTTGCTCAAGCTCTCTAGGAGGCTGGGGGCCTGGTCGTGGAGTCCTATGAGGACTTCACCAGCCTGCTGCGGGCTATGTACGACCACGCCAAAAGAGGTCATAGAAGAAGAGAACTGGTCCAAGTAGGGTTCCGACTGTGAGTAGGATTTAGAGTAGGAGACCCAGGAGGGTTTTGTATTTCTGGATCCTGTGTTATCCCAGTTCCCTCTGTTTCCTAATTCCTTACCAGTCCCTACGTCTTCAGCTACTCTGCAGGGCTCTGCTCCAGGGAGGAGGGAGCAGACATTTAGCTCCCAATTTGTTGTTTGGTCTGCTTTTCCCTATGGGCTGATATGTAGCCAGTTCCGTGCGCCCCCAGTTCTCCAGTCAGAGCTCCTAATCCTTGAGGAACTGCCACCACTGCAGCTTTGTGGTGGAGCTGCCTCCTCCACCACCAGCACTGTTTGGGGAACTGCCTCCACTGCAGCTGAGTGAGGAGCTACATCCTCCAACGTCAGTGCTGTTCTAGGAACGGCCTCCACTGCAGCTGAGTGAGGAGCTACATCCTCCAACGTCAGTACTGTTCTAGGAACGGCTTCCACTGCAGCAGATGGAGGAGCTGCCTTTTGCTCCACCACCAGTGTCTGCTGCTACACCCACCACCAGTGTACGCTGCTGCTCCGCCACCAATGTCTGCTGCTCCGCCACCAGTGTCCTCTGCTGCTCTGCCACCAGTGTCCGCTGCTGTTCCACCACTAGTGTCCACTGCTGCTCCGCTACCAATCTCTGCTGCTCCACCACAAGTGTCTGCTGCTGCTCCGCATCCAGTGTCCACTGCTGCTCCGCCTACTACACCCACCAACACCAGTGTCCACTGCTGCACCCACCACCACTATAGTCTGCTACTGCGCCCACCGCCAACAGTGTTTGCTGCCCTGGCCTTGTTATTTGTGCCTCCTTGGGTACCGGTTGCACTCCTGGTTTTCTGATTCTTCCGGACATTATCTCCTCACCATATATGGGCTTCCTGTGCTTGTTATATCTTGTCTCCATTACACACATCTGGTTCCCCTTAAGTCATTTGGGTATGTATATAGTCATCCTCTGTTTTATTGTTCTTGGCTGTTCATTGTAATTCCTGTCTGGTTTCATGCCACGTGAGTCTACACAGAGCTTTGCCAGCGTTACACGTTTCCTTGTGAGTACAAGTGATTACAAGTCTAAAGTTCATTGTGAATGTTTCAAGTTACAGTGTACCAGTCTGGAGTTTCATAAAGTGCCTTGCGAAAGTATTCGGTCCCCTTGAACTTTTCAACATTTTGCCACATTTCAGGCTTCAAACATAAATATATGAAAATGTAAATTTTTGTGAAGAATCAACAGAAAGTGGGACACAACCATGAAGTGGAATGAAATTTATTGGATATTTCAAACTTTTTTAATAAACAAAAAACAGAAAAATAGGGCGTGCAAAATTATTCAGTAAGTTAATACTCTGTAGCGGCACCTTTTGCTGCGATTATAGCTGTAAGTCGCTTGGGGTATGTCTCTGTCATGAGGTTGGATGGAGAGCGTTTGTGAACAGCAGTTTTCAGTTCTTTCCACAGATTCTCAATTGGATTTAGGTCTGAACTTTGACTTGGCCATTCTAACACCTGGATATGTTTATTTGTGAACCGTTTATTGTAGATTTTGCTTTATGTTTTGGGTCATTGTCTTGTTGGAAGACAAATCTCCGTCCCAGTCTCAGGTCTTTTGCAGACTCCATTAGGTTTTCTTCCAGAATGGTCCTGTATTTTGCTCCATCATCTTCCCATCCATTTTAGCCATCTTCCCTGTCCCTGCTGAAGAAAAGCAGGCCCAAATATTGATGCTGCCACCACCATGTTTGACAGTGGGGATGGTGTGTTCAGGGTGATGAGCTGTGTTGCTTTTACGCCAAACATAACGTTTTGCATTGTTGCCAAAAAGTTCCATTTTGGTTTCATCTGACCAGAGCACCTTCTTCCACATGTTTGTTGTGTCTCCCAGGTGGCTTGTGGCAAACTTTAAATCACACTTTTTATGGATATTTTTCAGAAATGGCTTTCTTCTTGCCACTCTTCCATAAAGGCCAGATTTGTGCAGTATACGACTGATTGTTGTCCTATGGACAGACTCGCCCACCTCAGCTGTAGATCTCTGCAGGTCATCTAGAGTGATCATGGGCCTCTTGGCTGCATCTCTGATCAGTCTTCTCCTTGTATAAGCTGAAAGTTTAGAGGGACGGCTAGGTCTTGGTAGATTTGCAGTGGTCTGATACTCCTTCCATTTCAATATCGTTTTATATCTTTATGTTTGAAGCCTGAAATGTGGCAAAAGGTCGAAATGTTCAAGGGGGCCGAATACTTTCGCAAGGCACTGTATCTACCATTAAATTTGGAAAACAAGCTCCCGGAGACGTTGTCATTGCTGACGATAACAAAACCCATGATCCCACGCTACTTTCCAACGTCATCCAAGTACATCTTTTGCTATTGTTTTGATTGAGAGACCCCTAGCGGTCAAAAACAACATATTGTATGTTTAAAGTGTATTTGCTCTCATGGAGATACACACCTGCCACCTACTATAATCAGCCCTGACAAATACACTATATATTTTTCCTTTGTTTTACTTGGTTATACTACCAGATCAGGAAAGACTAAAGACCCCAGAATATTATTTTCACACCAATGTGGGACCTGTGGCTTAGCCTCTCGTTAGCATTCTAGCAAACGGGTAAGAACTGCAGCTGAGCAGCTGAAAAAGCTATAAGTGTTTCCAGATAGTATTATTTTCCCAATTTTTCTGTCCTCCCAATTGTTCTTGTCCTATCTTCCCCCACTAACACTGTCAGCAGCTCTGCAACCCCCCTTGACAGATGCAGGATGGTAAAGGGTGCTCATGGTTCATCTAACCACATGTCGCCAAGGGCCCAGTTATACTGGAGCGCGGAGTGATATTTGAGCGTCCCAAAAGGTTCTCACTCAATATCACTCCAGCAGTGCTTATTTCACGTGATCAGGGCATGACCACCCTAATGAGCCTATAGGTATTTAGGATACTTGCCTGGCCAGTGCACGTTGTTAATCTGTCATCATGGAGTTTGCAAAATACTTTAATAAACAAACTAACAAAACATACAGGTTCAAAATCAAAATTACCTACAAACATGAAAGTTACCAAGTGCATGAGGGGGAGTGAGGTTATATATTTGTAACGATGAATAGGTAGAAAGCAGGTGCAGTGATCAGAGGCTTTTTATTTCGGTCCTGAAGGCAATGTAACAAACTAAGGAACGGGCAGGTAGCATAGAAAACAACGTACAGCGAAAACAATCTCTGACAAGGAAGTAACTAAGGCAGCAGCTTAAATACCCTGGAACGGGTGTACAACTGTTTGCACCTGTGTGCA
>JACXGM010039741.1:0-10502 GCA_016801145.1 Umbra pygmaea
CCTCTTAAAGAACATGAAGATGTGAGGAGGGGGCTTGATACTGTTGGAGTCAGAGCCTCCTAAAGAACATGAAGATGTGAGGAGGGGGCTTGATAGTGTTGGAGTCAGAGCCTCTTAAAGAACATGAAGATGTGAGGAGGGGTTTGATACTGTTGGAGTCAGAGCCTCTTAAAGAACATGAAGATGTGAGGAAGGGGCTTGATACTGTTGGAGTCAGAGCCTCTTAAAGAACATGAAGATGTGAGGAGGGGGCTTGATACTGTTGGAGTTAAAATATATCTGTGATTTTCAATGCTACACCTTCCTCCTTCCTTGACCTTTCCTAAATATGTGTATTTTACATTACTCTTAAATTGTCCAATTTAGAAAATCTCAAACAAAATGCTATTCATAGATGATTTCCACGTTTTTTTACTCCTAACTCCGCCAAAATCAGATGCCTCCTAATGTTGGTACCCAGACAATTATCTGGTACCCACGCACTAAGAACCTCTCACTGAATGAATGCTATCAATGGCTGAATGGCCAATAACCTCAGACAAAAGATATTTAGCCCTGGCTGAGAAATAACTAAATAATGTGTATCATGTCCTAAAATATTTTAAACTTTAGTCTTTGCAATATAATATAATAACTAGTGACTGGCTATCATGTGTTTTAGAATTGTTGCCGATTATTTTACAACTACAACACTGCTTATCGTAATTCAACATTTAGCATAGGCTATATTCATGTTGTAGCAAAATAAGTAATTCAATAATATTTTTATTATACATATTTATTGTTTACTATGCTACCATAATCCTAATGTTTTAAAATCACAGTTGGGCAAATGTCTTTGCGTTTACTCATGTAATTTTACATGTTGGATATATTAAACTAACTAACAAAATAAGTAATGAAACAACATTTGGGATTGAACAAGTAAATATTATAAACTGTTCCATTTTATATCAGAGAGAGGGAGAGTCCATTTGAAATCTGCCTGAGAATTTGCTATATGAATGTATGATAATATTCTAGTGAGCAGGGAAATATTTCTCTTCACCAGCTCATACATAGTATGGCACTAGGCAACATGAACTTAGATTTTTCGTGTATGGATGTACTTTATTTATTTATTTAGGCTGTTTGTGAATTTATATTGGATTACAAAGAACCATTCCCGCGGCCCAGATGAAAGCCTAAATTTATTTGCAAATGTTTATCTCTTTTCATAATAACAATATAATGACATTATAAACAGATTTACTCTATGTAGCCTATTATTTCACAACATTGATGATGTTTAACACATTGGGTAAGAGGTTTATTAGAATTTAAATAAAAATGATTAATGTTTGCTACATTGTAATGCAGATCCCGAAACATATTTGCTCCGAATATGGTAGTCGAAAATCTTTTTTTTAATTGAAAGCTTTGATTGACCAGGAGTTATCTAAGGAGGCAGAAAGAAAAAAAATGCAGGATATAAAAAAAATGAAATTATTTCTATAATCTCTAAATTTCATTATATAGACTTAAGAATTCTAATTCTACCAATGATAAAAAAATAGCATAGCTATCCTTTAACATTATAAATAAATTTGTTTTCGTATTCTACTGTTATAAAATACATTCAACAACAACAAAAATCTTCATGTGAGTCATCTATTACTAGACCTTTTTACTTAGGCTTATATAAACACAATGGGATGATGCTCTTAATCGCTGGATGCAGTGATGGCTTGGCTGGAGGCTGCGGAGGAGAGAGCAGTTTTTAATGAGGATTATTCGTATGCTAATGCCGCTGATGGGTGTCGGCAGTTGGCGGTCATAGGTAGTTTGGAAGGCCTGGCGGTTCTAGTGTTAAAACCTAATCATGTCTGACAGTACTGTAATTATGTAAAAAAATTTAATCTTTTTTAATTTCTTGACAGCTTTAACTGATAAGTTAAAGTAGCATATGTGGAAAGCAAATATTTTTGTTCATACAGTGCCTTGCGAAACATTTCAACCTTTTGCCACATTTCAGGCTTTAAACATAAAGATATAAAACTGTAATTTTTTGTCAAGAAGCAACAACAAGTGGGACATAATCATGAAGTGGAACGAAATTTATTGGATATTTCAAACTTTCTTAACAAATAAAAAACTGTATGTGTTTTCATGATGGTCCCATTACGAAATTCCAAGATTGTTCTCCTGCATTTTTCCGATGGAGTTATCGAGGAGACAGGTTAGCTTATTATGCGCCAGCCTTAGGGTCTGCTCTTAACACGCCCACACAGTGATCGTCTGGGCATCCTAACTTGGTTTGCCCGATACAAGATTCTCTTCGACTACATAGCTGCCATTACAGTGTTAGGTTTGTGACAATAGACAGCTACCTATCCGTATGCAAGCCACAGCGTTGGGCCCAAAGCACATTGCACACTTACTATTATTAATATGGAGTCAGAAATATAGATATTAAATTATCAATAAGGTAAATCTGATTCTCGCTACACTTTGTAACTTTCCTATCTTATCTCTTCAGCACTAATATTAATACTCTCCAACTGGCTACTAGAGTATGGCTCAAAATTTGACAGAAAATAAATCTAGATGGATAATTCAAACAATTATAATTAGACAACTAGGAAGTTTTATTCAAACAACTGATTTGGAGAGAATGGGAGACATGCGGACGGACTAGTATGGTTTGTGTGTGTGTTTTGTGTGTGGGAAGGTTTTATATCCAAATGCTTAAATAATCTTTGAATTTGAATTTTTATTTATTTGTTAAGTTTTTCACATGCCCCCCCCCAAAAAAAGCCATGCGAGTTGCCCCACACTTTGGGAGCCTCTTCAGAAAACCACAAGTGGGTCGACTGTCTGCAGGTTTCCACTCTTTACCTTTTGCTTGATTGATTAATTAGGACATTCATTGGTTAGGATCTCACCTCAAATGGAGGTTTGGGTCTACATTGGGAACCATTTGAAAGGAAAAAACAAAAATCAGCATACACTAGGCCCTCCATAGTATCAGTTGATGTGCTGTAAACAATGTGCTGTCCCTCACACTAGGACAAAAGCATTTTCCTGCACAGCCTTTGTTTCACAGTCTCTTTAGGCCACTAATGGAATCTCTGCAACAGATCCTTCCCAGGTGGGGTGAGTGTGGGAGTTGGAGAGAAGGGGGTGTGAGAAAAGGAGAGGGGTTAAAAAATGAGAGAATGGGGTGGGGGCTATGGAAGAAAGTGAGTAGCTACATTAGTGTTGCAGACTTGTCTTGTCTTTAGAGAGATGGTGACGACCTGCCAGCCTGTCCCTCGTGTCTCCTTTCCCCCCTTCCAATCTTTCACCTATCTGTAACTGGCTGTGGATCAAGGAGGCAGGAGGCCAGTGAAGTGGTGCAGAACAGAGAGGGTCCAACGAAAAGGATAAAGGATGGGGACACGGGGGGTGAAGACATACCCTTCTAATCTTCTTTCTGTCACTCTCCATGGAATATGGGCGGGTGCAGAATTGGAGAGGTTCAGTGGTTCAGAACGATGGGGAGCTGGGAGGTGGTCTGTAGGACTGATGTCTCCGTTAAGGGAGTGAGTCCAGGGCAAGGAGAATGCAGTGAGGGAGGTAGGATTCATTACCTTTGCCTAAGGTTTCATTACTCATCTGTATGATGAGAAGCAGAGCTGTTAGAGAGGGCCGGTTGAACTGCAGCCGTTTGGGTATTAGCCGTTTTGCTTCGAAGGGCATATCGTTCTGTGTATTATCAGCACCATGCATACAAATACACACACAGTAGGGGTTTTTGGCACAGGCGAAGCGGGGAACAGCCCGGGGCAGCATTTTTTATCATGACACATGGGGGCGGCACGAGCACTTAAAAAAATTCCTCTGCATCACAAAGGGGTTTTCTATTATCTATCATTTCACTGTGTGGCAAATTGGCACTCCCTGTAGCTGCCCCTGCTTGCTGAGAAGGTGCCATGCACAGAAGCTGTGTGAAAATCAGAAAGACAAGGGCGACGCAGGGGACAGTTCACCTCTGGGTCTCCCGAATGGAGCGGACAAGGGTGGGATAGAGCAGAGCTGCCCAGCCCGATTCTTGGAGATCTACCACCCTGTTGGTTCACTCCAACCCTTGTTGTGGGCAACATATTTTAGCTTTCCTTTAGCTAATTATTAAAATCAGGTGTGCTAAATTATGGTTGAAGTGAAAGAGCAATACTCTAATGGATTTAGTGGGCTAAAGTCAGTCACACCTCAACTTTCTTCCAAATAACTCAACAAACATGAGATCTAATTTCACCATAATATTGTGCTTTGTAACAAAACTTTTACAAGTTCAGTTATTTTTTCTTTCCATCATTTGGGTTAACGTTAGGCCCTGTATTTAGCCAAAGGAATTTTCAAATCTGTATGTAGTTTCAAAGACGAACATTTTCTATTTACTACAACTATATTTCGTGACAAAATATAGTTTAACAAGTCATAAATAAGTGTGCCATGCATAGAATTTGAGGCAGTAACCAAGGAGCTAATGGTTCCTCCCTAAAACTTAGATTAATATAGCGTGTAATGACAGACATTAGCATTTAAGGGCACGATTAGGTAACCCTCCTATTGGGCCCTATCTTACACCCACCGCAATTGACTTTTTACACCAACACATGTATCAATCCTGTCTTGCACCCAACGCATATGCGACTTTTCCCTCTACAGACGTGCGTCAGTAAATTAGGGAATAAACTTGCGTTCGTTGGGCGGTTCAGCGAAAAGAAGAGGCGTGTTCCGGCGCAAACGTTCCCTGGTGCTATCTTGCAGTTCCCGAAAACAATTCCGCCACTGACCAGGAAAAACCTGGTTCAAAGTCAGTGGTGGGTTTTTCAGATGCTATTTTAAGGGCACATGGTTGGCCATAATGTAGCGTAGCATTATTGCAATGCATAGATAGAAGGAAAATATTACCACACGAGGGAAATCATTGTTTGTGTCCGAAGAGGGGAAAAAATAGACATAGCCTACATCTAGTGTACACATTTACCCAAATTATTCAAAATGAATTATTCGCACTGATATACATCAACTGCAAGGGAACCCATTCAATCAACATACAAGTCATTTAGGATGCTAATAGTAAAATCACCCATGTCTTTGCAAATTACCCTGGCTCAAGCCACAACACATTTATGGCAAAGTCTGCCATATTTGATGGGAATCCCCCCTTGGATGGGTGGCTGTGAAGGGGACAATCCTATCTGTTAAAAACATGGCTGATGATGACACCATTGGATGCCAGCAACAGTGCGTGAAATGCTGTTTAATCAAAAACGTACACAAACACGCAGTTTTGCCAAACATTAGGCACAATGAACAAACATTAGGCACACTGAAAATGCGCGTCGGGAGTTTGGAAAGGACAGGAGGCACTTTACACTACTCTAGTCGCAGCATTCTTTATGGATTGTTTTGTTTTACACAACTTGTTGATGACATAAAATAGGAAATATTAGAGGACTTAAGGAGACGTGATGTTGAAATGCATGTGTCGTTGCTCGTCACTTAACCCAAATGCCTTAGAGCTTATTTGAGAATAGTGTGGCAAGCAAAGTAATCTCGCTCTAATGTTAGATTACATTGCAAAAATATTACCATGCATTCATAACCTCGTGATTCAGTGAGAGTGAGCCCAAAACATCGGAAAGTATGTTTTGTGACATTTCTTTATTTACATTTTGTAAAAAAGATAAATCAATAATCTGCCGTTATAATAGCAATCCGCCATGGAACATGCCCGCGTGCTTTTAAAGGGAATGTGAGATGACGCTCTGACTGGTTTATTGCACGTTACGCCCAAACCACACCTATGACTAATGAAGCTACTTCAGACCTACCCATTTTAGATTTGCATCGGGCGCACGAGTCATTTATCCCGCCGGTAAAATAGCAACAGCGCCCGGGACCCTCCCACAATGTCACTTGGGTTTCGCTTTGATAATTGGGTTTCAGATCGTTTAAAAAGGGCCCATTATGTTTGGGGTCAATTTGACCCAAAGCTGTTTTAGCGGTATAAAACATAATCCTACTGTCTTTTGATTTCAATTTCAATTGCAATTCAATAGCAATTTCAGGGGCACTTCTAAATTATTTTGGAGCATTCTCTGCCACTGGTCAGGATGAGCCAACCACCTCCCCCACTACACAGGACTCTGCTAAAATAGTCTCAGTGCCTCAGAATGAGCAACTGCCATCTACCTCATCAGCTACACAGGCCTCTTCTGGAATGGTCTCGACCCTTCAGTATGTGCTACCATCTATGTCCTCAGCTAGACATGTCTCCACAAATATCTCCACAAATATCTCATATTAACGATGAAGACCTCTTTGCCTCTACTTCTCCACAGCATGAGCCATCAGGTGGGTTTTTGCCTATGTCTGTATATGTCTGTATGTGTGTGCGTGTGTGCCTGTGGGTGTGCGTGTATGTTCTAATGAAGGATTTGTGCAATTAAGAAATAACATTTTCTCTTGCAATTATGTTGTTATAATAAAATATAACTTGTGCAGTATTTTGTGTTTTTTTGGGGGGGGGGCTTGAAGGGGGTCTCGCCCAGGGTGTAATTCAATGTAGAACCGCCACTGCACACACTTGCACATGCAAACACATACACAGCAGAAGCCAGAAAGCCACTGTCACTCATGTATAAATTAACACATCTGTAGTTCACCCTTTGGGATCATTATATCAGCTGCACATGAACTGGAAGAGAAAATTATGTAGAGACGTGTGAAGAGAGAGAGGAAAAGACAGAGGGAAATAGAAAGAAATCAGACAGAGAGAGAAAAGGAAGGAGAGATGGAAAGACAGCAGGAGAGGAGTAAAAGAAAGATAGTTTTTCATTTTCAGAAATGTTTTATATTTTGATGGGATTTTGATCTTGTGTCAACATCACAACTATGTACACAACTAATGCTCCGCTAACATTAATGTCTCTCTAAATGTATAACCAACTGACAAATGTGTTAGAAAACAAGTATTTTAATGTCATTTTTGGTGTCATTACATATGAATGCAGAGTGAAGAAGGATGTAGATTACATTAAATTCTATTTGCAGATGTTAAAAGAGAAATGACAGTGTCTTGCATGATGTCGCACTTCTGCATATGGCCGTATTTTATGCTTTTGAATTGACCAGAGTTCATTTTAATTAAGCTTTCTTAAAACAGTATGCAGATCTATACTTTTAATCATTTAAATAAACAATTAGCCTACTGTGTTTTTTCACAGATATTTTTTACAGTGCATGCATCGCGTCACAAACAGCCGTCTGGCTACACACTGAGATTTCTGTATGAAATAGCCATCAAACATAAAGACTCTTAATAATTGTTATATGTAAAGCTTTGAATAAAAACAAACAGTTATAAAAAGAAAAGTTTAGCAGTGTGTTAGTTACATCGGGGCATCGAACCACTGCGCCGGGCTGTTATGGGTTGTCAGGGTTGTGATTCCATAGATCGAATCATCAATTGTATATATCACTGGATGTAACGTGTGATGTCACCCATTGGTTTGTGAAGATTTGGGTAATTGAATTTGCCGTTATGTGCACAGACCTTTTGGTTGCGGATGTGACGATTTTAGACAAGAGGGAGGAGTAATCTAGCTAGCTAACTGATAATAATTGTGATCCTAACAAAAAACAATATTAAAACAAATGTAAAACCAAATGTAACGTTGCTTACCTGAAAAACTGAACTGCCAACTCCTTTGAGTGTCTTGTCGTACAACCGAACGCCATAGTCACGCCCTAAACGCCCCTTTGCTTTATCACTGATTTTGAAATCAACAAGACCATAATTAAAACAATGAACATCATTATATATTGCAGAAGGCTGGAATCTAGCGATTGATACCATATACTCATTATGAAAATGTTTACTGAGGTAATAAATCAAGTGAGAAGTGCTCTCATTCTCATAGACTATTACAGAAACCAAGCTGTTTTGCAACCAGATATATTGCCCTCAGCTCAAATTAAAATAGAATGCAGGTTTAAGGCACTTCCTCATTTGTGTCACTTTGAAAAACTGGATGCTCACCCTGTGGTTAGAATGCGTCAATTCAAGTAAAGAAACCAAAAAACATTGGCTGTTGAATTGAACCATTTGTAACCCCACCCACAGCCCACTCTAGTCCCGGACAATGCCATACTGTAAATTTTTTCCTCCAAGCTGTTCTGTTACGTCACTCTCTGGAAAACCCCTTTAATTACTAAAACCATGGTAAAACATACAGTCTCCGTGGGGCAGCGGACCCCAGTCTCCATCTCCTGTAAGTTACTCAGACAAGGAAACGCAATTGAAGCAGTGAATAACACTGTTGCTTTTTAGGTATTAAACGTATACGTAGGGTTTTTGCACACTAAAATGAATAAAAAAAAGAAGGCAGATTAGATGACAAAATTGTTTGTTAGGAATGTACTTAATTTCTTACAGTGCTATATTTAACTTCACAATTGATTTGTTTTAATGATATGCCCTGTTGTCTGCAGTACATTACAGTTGATTAACCAGGTGAAATGCTTAGGATGATTTTCACTCCCAATAGCCACCTGGTGGCCATTATTTGTATTGTTTTCTTTTATAAACTGCCACCAAAATGTAATTCACCTGCTTTCGGCACGATGCGGTACATCTAAGTGCAGTCCCTCCCCTTGATGAGCACTTTATCACTTCACCATGTAGTATATTAGCCACCTGACTGTTTCATATGATTAAACACTGCTATGGTCTCTGAAGTTCCTCAATTCTGTCAAATAAGTTTTATTTGTAGCAAACAGTTAAAGGTCACATAAACCTAATTTAGCAATCCAAAAGTGAGTACACCTCTCAGATTTTTGTAAATATTGGATTATAACTTTTCATATGACAACACTGAAGAAATTACACTTTTCTACAATGTAAAGTAATGAATGTACAGCTTGTATAACAGTGTAAATTTGCTGTCACCTCAAAATAACTCAACACACAGCCGTTAAGGTCTAAACCACTGGCAACAAAAGTGAGTACACCCCTAAGTGAAAATGTTCAAATAGGGCCCAATGTGTCAATATTTTGTGTGGCCACCATTATTTTCCAGCACTGCCTTAACCTTCTTGGGCATTGAGTTCATCAGAGCTTCACTGGTTGCCACTCAAGTCCTCTTCTACTCCTCCATGACGACATCACAGAGCTGAGTAAGGTGACCAGATTTCTGCGACAAATCTGCTGACATTTTCAGGTCAGAAGCGTAAATACATCCAAAATAGGAAATGTTTTTATCTTTGTAAACTTAAAACAGGGACATTGCCCCAGGGGCGTCACTAGACCTAGAGCTGCACTGGTGCACAAGCCCCCCTAGGGGGGTCCATGGGCATGCCCCCCTGTAAGAACATTTTGTCTATTTTAACATTTAAATGCATCAATCTGGTTCACATTGAAAATAAATTCAGAGGTCAGACTTGATTATTCTTATCTATGGTTGGAAGTATTTGTGCTGTAGCCTGAACAATTTTTACCATGCACACAGGCGGAATAGTTTTTTCTTCATATTATTGCTTTAATGTCACTAGGAAGCACACCAGTAGAAATATTCATATTTGTAAATAATAACCATTAGGGTGGGACACTGGCTAAGTAATTTACAAAAGAATACATTATAATTTTGGTCTGAATTTGGAGACCAGTTAGAAATTTGTTGCAATTTCAAAACCGGATAACTCGGGAACCGCTTATTCATATCAATGCATGCGTTGAGTGAAGAGTTTGTGAGATATTTCACAGAGACTAATGGGTGTGCAGAGATTTATGTAGAATGCAAATATGATAACATTTAATTTAAGTTTTGAATGGGGTTAGAGCGATCCTGCTCCACTTAGAGGCCCCTCAGCCTTCTTAATGTGGATGTAAAGGTCCTCGCAAAAGTGTTAGCGAGGCGCCTAGAAGCGACCCTCACATCAGTCATCTCAGAGGAAGAGACAGGCTTCATTAAGGGTAGACACAAATTTGCTAACATTCAGACCCTGTTTAACATTATTTATTCAAAACAGTTTTAAAAATGATTTTGGTATCTCTTGATACTGAGAAGGCATTTGACAGAATTGAATGGGAATATTTACAGGTCCTTCTCAAGAAATTAGCATATTGTGATAAAGTTAAATATTTTCCATAATGTAATGATAAAAATTAAACTTTCATATATTTTAGATTCATTGCACACCAACTGAAATATTTCAGGTCATTTATTGTTTTAATACTGATGATTTTGGCATACAGCTCATGAAAACCCAAAATTCTCAAAGAATTAGCATATCATGAAAAGGGTCTCTAAACGAGCTATTAAACTAATCATCTGAATCAACTAATTAACTCTAAACACCTGCAAAAGATTCCTGAGGCTTTTAAAAACTCCCAGCCTGTTTCATTACTCAAAACCGCAATCATGGGTAAGACTGCCGACCTGACTGCTGTCCAGAAGGCCATCATTGACACC
>JACXGM010039742.1:0-10502 GCA_016801145.1 Umbra pygmaea
AGGAGGGAACTGCAGACTGTGTTAGGGAGAGGTTGAATATGGAGGTGAATACCCCCGCAAGCTGGTCGGCGCATCCTCTTAGAACACGGCCTGGAATACCATCTGGCCCTGGAGACTTCCGCGGGTTCACTCTTTTGAAAGCTCTCCTTACGTCAGCCACATCCAGGGTCAAAGTGCAGTCGTCTGGGTTCTCAGCCAGGTTTTCCGGGGTGATGTTGGCCACCTCAAACCGTGCGAAGAAGGTGTTGAGCTCGTTGGGGAGTGAGGCGGGGGGGTGGGTGTCGCAGCTTTTCCTGCCTTTGTACTCCGTTATCTGCCGTAGTCCACTCCACATGCGTCTGGGGTCGGAGCTGTTGTAATTGGACTCCAATTTGTCCCTGTAGTCTCTTTTAGCATCTCTGATGGCTTTCCGTAGGTCATTTCTGGCCCTCCTCAGAGGATGAAGTTTTACAGATCCCCATCCCTCCGGACCTGTGTGCACAGTATGAGCGACCAGATAAGGAGGCGGTCATTGCCAGCTATGTGTCTAGGTTCAATCTAGTGGTGGCGGTTTGAAGCCTACAGATCTGCCATTAGCACCAGGAAACTCCCGGCGAACAAAACATGCTGGAATGAATACTCCTATCCTCCATCCAAGAAAGCACCAGCTCACAAAGCTTTATTATCTGAAAAGAACAAGACATTTAGTTTAGGTCATGGCATCTACACTGTGTTTACACACCTTTTATTATTAATATTAATTATGGATTCAGTGAATCCATGTGATTTTTTTCTACTTCTGAAAGTTTTATGCAGTAAATGTTAGAATATGATGTGGCAAAACAGTACAACACTGCAATAAATCAAATTATTTACAGTATCTGTGTAATGTTTCATGTAAATTTCTGTTTAATGTGCACAGTATCAGCAGCTGAAAACTTATGTTATGAATTTGGGCATTGTCAAACTATACTTTAGGGTGTTACTCCATCAATGGTGTGTTGTGACCATTTTAATGCCATAACCACTGGTATGTCAAGCAAGTGCACCAAAAATATTACATATTATTAGCGTCATCATCTGTAATCATACTGATTTAAATTATTTCATTGCACTATTAAGTTCCACTGTCAAGCTGAGGTGGCTAAGCTGAGGTGGCTAAGCAGTGAGCTTTGTAAAATGTCTTCAGGTTAGACATTTACAAAAGGTAAGTTGTTACTTGTTGCAAGTCATGTGGACATGTGCCAAATATCGTTTACAAAACACTGCACACTGCCTCGAATTCTGAGACATGACTTCTTCAGGACGATGATTCTAAATCAGTGTTGCCAACTATTTTTCATGGAAAGTAGCTAACTGCTCGAAAAGTAGCTAAATGTCGCTAGATGACATCATACGCTAATTAACATATTTGTGACATCGTCACGTCAACTGAAATAAGATTCTGCACACAACAGAAACAGGAATGAACAGCTGTTTAAAAATCTCTTGTGATTAGGTGCATGAAAATAATAAAATAAACGGTAAAATTAAACCCTTTAAATTTAAAACAAAAGGGAGCAAACAATACTGACAAGGCTGTTTCCCCTGCTCACCTCTCTCCCTCTCTCCCTCTCTCCCTCTCTCTCTCTCTCTCTCTCTCTCTCTCTCTCTCTCTCTCCCTGTCTCTCTCAGATGTGCCTCCGAGTCCAGGCAGGAAAGCCAGTGCAGACCGTGAATTAATTTTGTGCAGTGATTTATTTTAGACAAAGAACACATTACATTTTGAGCGGGATACATTTTCAGTCTGGTCGGGGAGGGGTTAACATCTCCTGCGCGGACTGCCTGTGAGTGCTTTCAGATGGGGTAGTAGGGGCTTACCGCAGCACCCCCTGCTCATTGAGAAGAGTGAAAACAAGTGTCAAAAAGTCGCCAATAACACCACAAAAAGTCCCTAAATTTGTCGCTAGGCGCTTTTTCAAATAAAAGTCACTAAAGAGGTCTGAAAAGTCACTAAATCTAGCGACAAAGTCGCTTAGTTGGCAACACTGTTCTAAATTCTCCAACAGTATGTTCCAAAAATGTACTGTTTACATACACTGGTGTAAATTCATTATAATGTAACGTTACGGGTCAACATTTATTTTAATGTAACGTTAAATAAAAAAGGGCATTACAGTAAACAATGTTTTTGAAAGGCAACTGAATACAGCATTAAAAGGAAAATGATTGTCAGCATCAAAATATCCGACGTATGGAATGTAGCGGTTAACTGCTTTTCACTTGAATATAGAGCAGAAAAAATATATTATTAGCTTAGCTATAACGTTAACTACCAAGCTAAATGTTAGCCACCATACCGGCAACACACATATCAACTAAGTGTAAAAAGCGTTGAAAATATGTTGTTTACTAACCATTCACAAATTTCCTGCTGCATGCGAAGTGTTTGAAATTCTGCGGGAGCCTCTCCTTGTTCGGGATCAGACTCTGGATCAAAGTTGTGGTTTAAATACTGCGTTTCTGCTACTTGCCATATTGGCTAACATTTTCACAGAGAGCAATGTTACAACTTACAACGGTACCAAGGTTTCAAGGGGCTGGGAAAGACACAACCAATTCCGGAGTGGGAGTGTTGACCAGCAGCTCATTTAAATTTAAAGCTACACACACAGAAACAGCCTGTCTAGAAAAGGGCTGAAACAAAGGTACATATAGGCATGCTATAAGCATAGCCTGAGGGGTGTTTTCACCAAACAAATTCAAAGACATGCGTTGGGTACCTCAAAGGCCTATATCAATTTACTAAAATGTAGTATAATATGTGACCTTTAAGAAAGCAAAGCAGTCAAAACATCGCCAGAATATGCTAATAAATATGGACATATTTGTCTAGAATACATTCATCCGTCTATATCGTAATGACAAAGTATTTTGTTTACATTTCCTGAAAGAACAACACTGTGCGTTCAGAATAAATACACTTCAAGTCAGTTTGCGCGTTCGTCACCGTCTTCTGGCTCTAAGACAGATAATAAAGGCTGATTTATAAGTCTGTGTCGAGGTTAATGCGTAACCTACGCCGTAGCTTACATCGTCATGAGCATTTATACTTCTGCGTTGGTGTCTGCGTTGCAATGCAATATGCAATGCAATCAGGCCGACCAATTACAGATCTTGCGGCTGCATCGCTGTGACGCGTAGTTACGTTTTTGGAGAGGTGCTCGTCAGCTATGGTACAGGGTACAGCATAGGCTACGCCGTAACCTCTACGCAAAAGTATAAATTGGTAACAGGGAGATGGCAAACCTCACTATAACCTCATTATCCATATGTTGTCAATCAGCCAAACGTGGGTAGTACATGCTAAGCAACCACTTGACAACAGATCTGTGATTGGTTGGCCGTCGCTTTTTTTGAATAATGCTTTTTCAGACAAGGAAACAAGCAACATGATTTTTCCAAGTTTGAAATGATTCTTTTTAATACCTGTACTGATAGTGCAGTTGATTTGAATGATTTTACAAATATTACGGATCTAAATGCTGATACTGACATTTTTAATATTCTGTTAAAACTGTAGTCAGCCAGAGGATTATGTTGGTTGCTAAATTACTATAATGTACTATAGGCTTAAATGAAAAGTCAATGATACATCAAAGTTTTAATACACCTTATTTTACTAGTATGCATATTAGTGGTGGGCCGTTATCGGCGTTAACGTGCTGCGTTATCGGCGTTAACGCAAGACTCTTATCGTGCGATAAAAAAAATATTGCCGTTAATCTATTCTCAAAGTTGGGTTGAGAGCTGGGTCTATACTACGCAAGCAATGATGACTTTCATCTTGATATTTTAGCGCGGATGTATACCTAGCTGAATTGCATTGTAGGGGGTGAGAACGAGTATACGAACCTGTGTGTATGCGTATGCCTACTGTAAAATTACCACATCAAACGTAACGCGCTAACATGGACGCAGCTATAAGGATGCCGGGTTTGCTTCACTACCTACGAGGCGAACTATCATGAGGCGAACTATCACGAGGAGAATACATGACCAGCACGCCACAGAGAAAGCCGCAAAAGATGAGAAGATGATAGAGGCGAGATGTTTAGCACTGATTGGGGACCACTGGACATCTGTCAACAACGATAACTACCTCAGCGTTACTGTACACCTCATCCATGCCAGCTGGAAACTTCAATCCTTCACTTTAGGTAGGCTACATTATGTAATTTTAAATTACATAATTTCATTTAATTACTTGGCTATTAATTACCAGGAGAAATAGAGCTTGGATTGATTGACACAAAGCTACTGACTGTAAAACAGTTCATCACGACCTCTTATGTAGGCCTACATTTCAAAGTTCATGTTTAACTGAATAAACAGTTAGTAAACACAAGTACATCTTATTAAACATGATTTATTTTCATCACCAATTATCATAATAGAACAGCTTTCTCAAGCATTTTGGAAACAGGAGATGAACCCCTGGTCTAGGTAATGTGCCACCTGGCTTTAAAAACCCATTCTCAAAGACTTACTTTTAGTCATTATTTGGGTAGCACACATATCCTGAATGCATTCTGCAAAATTCTAATCAACCATTTTAATCTAGATTAATCTAGATTAATTCCAAGATTATAGTGAGATTAATCTAGATTAAAAAAAATAATCTATACCCACCACTAATGCATATGTTTATCATAGTCTTTGATCGTTTATTGTTTATAGTTTATCAAAGGTTTTAAGCAAATAATTGCCATGCTTTTGTTATATTATTACATGTTTTTGGAAGTTTATTATATTCTGCTGAACTGTTTAGCATGGTTAATTAAGAAAAGAAGCAAAAAAATCACAAACGATTTGCCATACATTCAGAATCTCAAGAATTTTAAGAAACGCAATATATATTGTAATACATACAAACGTTTGTTTATGGTCGGGGATGATAACACAACGTTGAACTCCAGTTTGGATAGAAAAGGTAATAACAACATAAACTATCAACCACAAGCACTAAAGGAAATAAATTATTGCATGAACATTCTAGAGTTGGTGGATATATGGAGGCTTAAATATCCTAGAATGATAAGATATACATGGCGGAGGCTTAACCAAGCTAGTCGTCTTGATTACTTTTTGACATAATTTTCTCTTGCACCAAAGGTTAAGAAAGTGTTTATAGGGGATAGAATGAGGTCGGATCATCATATAACTGGCATTAATATTGTTCTTACAGAATTTCCACGGGGAAGAGGGTACAGGAAATTTAATCAAGGCTTACTCAAGGATAATTCCTTTTTAGCTAGGACTAAAAAAATTCTGTCCGAATTTTTCACACAACATAGGTACAGCAGACCAGCATATTGTGTGGGATTCCTTTAAATGTGCCTTTAGAGGCCATGCAATTCAGTACTCCTCCTTGAAAAAAAGGCAGTTTATATTAAAAGAGTCCATACTATTCAAAGAAATTGCAGACATAATAGCTCAGATTGACCACAGTAACAGCTATAATATGGAGTTTCAGAATAAGTTGGGGGATAAACAAAAAGAAATGGAGGAACTCATACAAGAAAGATCCAATATAATTTATTATAAAAATAAAGCAAGCTGGATGGAATATAGAGAAAAATGCACATCCTTTTTATAAATCTCTTATAAATCATAGGAATGCCACCAAGAAGAATGTACTGAAATTAGTCACTAATGAAGGATCCACTTACGACTCGCCAGATGAAATTCTGGAACAGGAAGTAAAATACTTCAAACAGATGTTTTCCTTTCAGTCTTCTCCCTTACCTTTAACAGATTTTAATTGTATGAGTTTTTTCCCTAATAATAACTCAAAACTAACAAATACGCAAGGAGGTTAATGCGAAGGACTCATTACTGAAGAGGAAATGCTTGAAGCGCTTAAAACATTTAAAGCTGGAAAAACACCCAGACTGGATGGCATTCCAGTAGAGCTATAACAAACTTTTTTTGACATATTAAGAGGTCCATTACTGGCATGTTTTAATCACTCGTATGTAAACGGTAGATTGTCAGACACACAACAAGAAGGCCTGATTTCATTATTATTGAAACAGGACCCAAGTTGAGCATATAAAGACCCTGTATATTTAAAAAACTGGAGGCCTCTTACACTGCAATGCTGTGATGCCAAAATATTAGCCAAATGTATAGCTCTTAGAATTAAAAAGGTTTTATCGGATATTATTAATCCTAATCAGACAGGCTTCATGCATGGATGTTACATTGGAGACAATATAAGACAAGTTATAGAAACAATAGAACACTATGAACTATCAGGACTATCAGGTCTAATTTTCATAGCTGATTTTGAAAAAAGCCTTTGATAAAGTTCGATTTGACTTTATATATAAATGCTTGGAATATTTCAATTTCAGAGACTCTCTTATAAAATGGGTTAAAATTATGTATAGTAACCCTAGATGTAAAATTATAAATAATGGCTATATCTCACAAGATTTCAATCTGTCAAGAGGAGTTAAGCAGGGCTGTCCTCTGTCCGCTTACCTTTTTGCTGTTGCAATAGAAATGTTAGCCAATAAAATCAGAACTAACAACAACATTAAGGGCCTGGAAATCCATGGCTTACAAACAAAGGATCTTGATACCTTTTCAAACATATCTGGATTAAAATCAAATTACGATAAGTGTACTATATTACGTATTGGAGCACTAAAATATTCAAATTTTACATTGCAGTGTAGATTACCAATAAAGCGGGCTGACGGGGTTGTGGAAATACTGGGTATACATATACCATATGAAAGATCGAGTTGTATTCAGGAGAATTATTTAACAAAACTAGCTAAAATAGATAAAATATTGCTACCCTGGAAAGGACAGCACCTAACTATTTGTGGGAAAATCACCTTAATCAACTCTCTAAATATATATCACAGTTTACTTATATGCTTATGGTTTTGCCTACTCCAAATGACATGTTCTTTAAACTATATGAACAAAAGATATTTAACTTTATATGGAATGGTAAGCCAGACAAAATTAAAAGGGCATATTTGTATAATGAATATGAACACGGAGGTCAAAAGCTATTGAACATTAAAGCTTTGGAACTTTCGTTAAAAGCATCGGTTATACAAAAGGTTAACCTAAATCCTAATTGGTTCTCTAGTAAGCTAATAAGAGTATTTCACCCATTGTTCAGTAAGGATCTCTTTCCATTTCTACAAATTACAACTGACCATTTTCAGATATTGGAAAACATTTCTAAGATGTCAATATTTTTTAAACAAGCCATGAAAAGTTGGTTGCAATTTCAATTTCATCCACCTGAAAGTAGGGACCAAATTTTACAACAATTATTGTGGCAAAATTCACATATACTAGTTGATAAAAAAACCTGTATACTTTGACAAGATGTTTGAAAAAGGAATAATGTTTGTAAATGACATTATAAATGAAGCCAGTGGAGTGATGCCTTACATACAGTTAACAAAAAAATATGGAAATGTTTGCTCCCTACAAAAATACAATCAACTAACTGCAGCAATACCATATACTTGGAAGAAGAAAGTACAAGAGGGGAAAAAGTCTGATCTTGTCTGTCAACCATGTATCAAAGATCTCATATGGATGAAGAAAATACGGATAAACAAAGAAATATATCAATTCCATCTAAGAACAAAAAAATTGGTTGCTGTTCCATATAAATTACAAAATAGCTGGGAAGAAATTTTTGATGTTCCAATCTCGTGGCATAACGCTTTTAGATTAATACGCAAAACAACACCAGACTCAAAAATTGGAATATTTCATTTCAAATTATTATATAAAATACTGTCAACAAATAGAAATCTATACAAGTGGGGAATTCAATCTTCCCAACTCTGCAGATTTTGCTCTGAGGAGGCCGAATCTATAGATCATCTTTTTTGGTACTGTCCATATGTAGCATGCTTTTGGTCACAGGTACAAGAATGGATGAATAAATGCAATATTTATCTTGAATTAACGTTAAAAATAGCAATACGAGTTGATTAAATAAAAAATAATGACTGAGGAAAATATAAAATGTATAAGCGAGATCTAAATGTTAAAATGTCATTGGTCTCAACTATTAGTCAGGTAAGGGTTAGGTTTGGGGTAAAATATAGACAGAAATAATATTTAAAAAAAATGTGGGATTGGAAATTATGCATATTTTAGAACAAAGACAATACATGTGTCGAATACTTAAGCTGATCCTTCCCATAAAAAGAAAAAAAATAATAATAATAATTAAAAAATAATAATAATAAATAAAAAATACATACAAAAGTATCGTGATAAACTTTTGTGATAAAATTGTATCTTGAGGTCCCTTGCAATTCCCAGACCTACACTGATACCACTTTCACTGCCGATACCAGTCCAAGTACTGAACTTTGAACTTTTTTTAGTGAAGCTAATTAGAGTGACATCTTTCAGAAAATTCAAAATGTAACTGTAATGTTTGCGAAGGCCACTTCAGACACATTGCATTAGCTAGGCTGGTGGACGCCCACATTTTACCAGTCACTATTGTTTATCAAACAGCGTTTATCAAACACTGGCTAAATTAGCTCCCATGAAATCTACAAGTAGATGCATATTCAGCAGTGGAACCAAACAAACACAATACAACAAATATTAATATTAAACCATATTCTGGCAAAGTAAAATAGTTGTTAATAGTTAACAACAGATTCAAATAAAATTAAGTTTGCCCTTGAGAAGTCGAGTCTCCCGTTACATTTGTTTGTGTGTGTGTGTGTGTGTGTGTGTGTGTGTGTGTGTGTGTGTGTGTGTGCACGTGTAAGCTTCTCTGGTAAAACGAGAGCCCCGTTTATCAAAATCCAATCACAAACAGACTCAACGAAAACCCCCGCCCATAGTTTTACTGACAACAGAATCATTCAATGAGCACTAAGTTCTGCTCTGTGTGCGTGACTTGTTACTTTTTTAACTTTCTCAGGTATACGGGCAACAACACATCCTATTCGCATCATAGTCCTAATTTTTGCAACGAAATGCATTTTGTCCTCAATATTCTCTACATTAATTTAATCTAGCCTACTAGTGGTTGAAGGTCTCCAAATCATTGAGATGACTAGCACAGATGGCTCAGTGGGTAGGGAGTCAGACTTGTAGTCAGAAGGTTGCCAGTTTGATTCCCGACTGAGACAAATGTTGTTGTGTCCTTTGGCAAGAGACTTTACCCTAATAGTAGTTATATATTGGATGTTTTTTAGCAACATCATCCCGCTAGTCTAAACTGTGCAGCCTCTTCCGAAAGTGTCTGTGTCCCCATAACATTTCAATCCAAACTGATGCCCATGTCCCGGAAGTTATGACTATGAAAACTAAAACGTTAATTGTCTGGTAACAAGCATTTACAGCGTGCGGTTATGCAAAACGAAGCTTGCTTGAACCTGAACAACACCGCAGACAGAGATGTGAGGGGGTGGAGGAGGGGCAATGAATATAGGCCTACCTGCGTTTTTCTGACATTTAGTAAGAGGGTGTGTGAGAGGCTGTGTTTCAATTGCGCAAGCATGAACGATCATCTTCATTCATCAATGGATCTCAACATGCCGCTGAGTTGTTGAACTTTAACCTACCTAGGCAGAGTAGGGTTGACATCCGGCCTGAATACTGACCCAGGTCCGACCCAAGCCAGTCGGCCTGGTCCAAAGTCACAGAAATGATATGAGATGCTGATAAAAAGCCCAATACATTTTTTTGCCTATATTACTCAAATCAATTTGTAATGTAACAAAATAAGTAATTCAATAATAGGCCTATTTGTAATCATATTTAGAAAAAATATGATCAAATGGTTAACTAAATGTTTACTCTCTGTTGCCTATATTACACAGCATTGATGATGTTTCAACACGTTGGCAAAGAGCTTACACAAAGTCCTTGTGTGGGGGCTTCTTTTGCTCAGTTTCACATTAGCTTAATATACGATCAGTTCGTACAACACCGCGGACAGAGGGGGTAAGGGGGTTGGAGGAGGGGCCATTAGGCTGACAATTAGCCTACACTCAAAGCACAAGAAGACAACACGTGAAAACAGACGTTTGGTGCAGTCTAAGACACTTGGAAACGTTTTGAAAGATTTGTGAAAAACTGCATTGCTTGTTACAAACCAGGACATAACATAACTCAGCGTTAGTCAAACTGTGGTGCGCGCCCCACTGGTTGGGAATAGAGACATGACAAGTGGGGTGGGACAAACGTGAGGAAATTCTGTCATTTTGTGCCTATTTCTATTAATTCCATTATTTATTGACACAACACTCAAAATAATAAAGATATTATGCGAAGCTTGCTTGAAACCGATTCATTTTAGCTTCACGTCTATTTATCTCGTCAAATCTTTTTTACCTTCATCAACAATATTTTACAGAAAGAAAAGTAGGATATATAAAAATACAAAACGAACAAATATTGAAACGATTTCTCTAGTCTCTAATTAGCAAACACAACTGTTTTTAAAATCCACACTGCACCCGCTG
>JACXGM010039743.1:0-10502 GCA_016801145.1 Umbra pygmaea
CCCTAGCCATGCATGTTCAGAACTACAATTCCCATAGCCCGGACTCAATCAGCCTAACTCTGTACACCTGCACTCACCCAGTCCATATTTAAGACACACACACACCTAGCCTCTTCGCGAGGTATTTTGTGAGTATTTTCATCTTCTACTGAGCATTTGTTCTTGTATATTGTTATTCTGGTTTGACCTATGCTATGCAATTTATGGATTTTGTCTTGGATTTTCCCCTGTGCCTTTGCTTGGTTATCTCTGCCTGCTAGGACCAGTCTAGTTTATATATTCTGCATTTCTGACTGCCATTTACCATAACCTATTCATCCAGTTTTAGAATAAACTCTGTTCTGTATACATTTGGGAGCATTCATTACAGGTGACATCACACTACAGCAAGTGGATTCATTCCATTAAGCTTTGTTGTGTTTCCTGACAAGTACTGTGGACTATGCACAACGAGCTGCCACTGGAAGATCCACTGATCAAACATGCAATATTTGTAGATGTACGGCAGAGGGCTGAAAGTGACATAACTGATGCCCTGTACTTTGTTGAAAGGTTAGCTAGTTTTTTTTCTCTATTGTCTATTATCTTAGCTGAAACACCCTGCGTTTTATGATGAGGTATTTTCACTCCTAAACTGCATATGAGCTATTATGTGGCTGCTACAGGTTGATGTTATATTTTTATAACTCTACTGGCATAAATAGGTTTACCCATCTCCTCCCATACCATGGGCCAGAGGAGCATGACCTTCTGGGTGAGGAGTTTCTAAATTTTCAGACCATGCCAATGATACCCTGCAGGACAAACTGAAATGGAAAGCTTCTGGGCTGAAATGGCAACCAGGAAACAAGGTAAACATTTTTGGTTTGTTTTGTCTTTCCTTTTGGCAGGTGTGGTTTGGCTACATTTGTTGCTTAAAATTGTTGCATGCATATATGTGTCATGCATGTTGCAAATAATGCATGTTTTATCTGATCAAAAACCAAGTTAAGTTTTTTCATAGTGCTTTGGTACATTTTCCATAGGTGACAGGAGCCAAGGAATTTGAGAGGCTTGCTGCCGTAACCAAGCTCGTCCTGATGTTGCCCCATGCAAATGCAGATGCTGACAGGGTGTTTTCAGTTGTGGGACTGAACAAAACCAAGAGAAGAAACAGCCTAGCATTGGATGGCACCCTGTCCTCAATAATGACCATAAAGATGGCCAATCTGGAGCCCTGCTTCAAATGGGAGCCCCCCTCTGAGGTCATCAAGGCCTCCAAGAAGGCTACAGGCCAGTATAACCATGCCCACAGATCATAGACAATGACTTTAACCAGCTTCTGATTTGCATCTGATACTGATTATGCTTCATTTTTTTTGTTATTTTTGTAATCCATTAATCTGTTTTATGCTTGGAAAAAGTTGTACTGTTTAAGTATTTTTAAGCACTTTGTTTGTTGCACTTATTTGTTTCTGATGGACCATTTGGTGGGCTTTGAATTAAGAACAATGTCTCTCCCTAACTAATATTCTGTTGTTTTTGGCTGAAAATAAATCATTAAGTGCTCTTAAGAATAAAATGATTCACAACATGGGTTAGGTTTCAGTTAAAATTTTGTTTAATACCATTCTAATCAAAATATCAATCAACCTACCTACTGTAGGTCAAATTTTAAACACTGGTCTATGAATAAGGCTTTATTGTGGTACATAGGCATTTAGACACAATAGTTTCTGGTGGACGTTAAGCTCAAGTCTAGAAGGCCGTACAAGTCATGATAAACATGAATCAGAGTAATTTCAGGTATTGCGCATCTTTAGCAGACCACTCAAAAATCCACTAGAATGCAGGAAATCACATTACTCAATCCAAAATTTCCTGGGGATGGGCCTTCAGCCCATGAGGGAAACACAGAACATCTTAAAAGACCACAGTCATCCAGGCCGTGCCCTTTTCTCACTGTTGCCATCTGGTAGACGTTACCAGAGCATCAAATCACGGACTACCAGACTAAAAAACAGTTTCTTTCCGCAGGCCATTCGGCTGCTTAACAAGGAACATTGATTACAACATTTGAGTCCCTGTCATTCTCTGGTCACTTTATCCACTCTACAGCTGAGTAGCAGAATTCAATGCACCTTAAAAAGAAATTTCCATGCCATATTTATAATATTCACTACTTCTGCTGTTGTACACTCCGGATCACTGTTCAGTACATGGTATATTGCTATTATTATTATTATTGTTTTAAAATTTCTTCATATTGTATATAATTTTTTTAAGCCCACTGTGTAGATGTGTCGAGCCATGTCACAAGAATTTCTCTGCATAGGATGATGTGATGTCATTCGATGCATATGACAAATAAACAACTTTGACTTTGACTTTGAGCTATGTCTGCTTCACAGAATGTTACTAATATTGTCCATCTCCAATAGGCTGCCCATATCAATGGATTTGGGCCTCCCCACAAACCACCAGAATGCAGGGAACAACATCAAATTCATTCCAATTCTCTTATCTGAGCAAACAACCTGCATGCGTGGCATAATTTTGGTCACCCCTGACAAAATCTCACTCCAAGTTTTTTGAAAAGTTGGCAGCTCTGGGGTATGGTGCAAAATGTGTGTATATATATATATGTACATATGGGTAAAACTCATAAACAGTAGAGAAGATAAAAAGAAAACACAAACAAAACATAAAAACAGTTCTTCAACACCATATAGACAATGAATATGCTTCTCAAATAACATCTTAATAGAGTTTAGTGATATATTTGCACATTTTGTAATGTTTTCTTTGTTTTTAAAAGATTTTCAATATGTTAAATCAAGCACTAATATTCTGAAGGTAAAACTAGGAAATGCTAGGAATCTACTATTGAGTCTGTTTTCCTAGGGAGTTTAATTTTTCCAAACATCACAACACGGTAGTAGTAACAACATAGCCATATGTGAAAGTAGCTCACACATAACTGAAAGTAAGCTCTAAAGGGGTACTCCTAAACTAACTCAACCACTCTAAGTTAGATCACTAAAATAAACTTGCCTGGAACACATAATGACTGTCTATAGGGCCTATTTTATTTATATTAAATATTTTCTTATACCTACCTTATTTTCTAACAAGGCGAAAAGTTATCCTGCTTTCAAAGCTGGAATGTCCCCAGGCGAGTTTTAGCAGTATTCTGCTAGCAAAACTAAATATGACGTCATAGGTTTGGTATAATGAGAGAACCTCCAAAATAAAGTTCAATTCATATCAAAATGTATAAATCCCTAATCTCTAAAAAAGGCAGGTTTTATTGTGTTTTAAGCATGTACAAAGAGTGAGTTATGGGGAAAAATAAAAATGTGATTTGAAAAAGGTTTTTAAGACCAATGGTTATACATATATTGTACATACTCTACCTTTTTTTTTTTATTGCTCAATAACAACAAAACTGTAGACCGTGAAATGAGATGTGCTGTGTAAAAAAACATTCACTAGGGTGTGTTTAACACAAAATAGTCTCAACCTCCAGGACTAGAGGTTGTATAGCCGCAACACAAAATCATGGATCCAGTGCCATTCTTCCATTCAACTCACTTTAGGCCGAGATTGTACAGTATATGCAGATTGCTCTTTACCAGTGGTTATCAACTGTTTTTTTGGGCCAGCGCCCCCTATCCATTATCCAGGTCCCTTACTGCCCCCATGAAATAAGATGTTGACTAATTGCCCTGAATGTTAATGATTATTATTATTTGTGTTATTAATTTGTTGTTTCTACTATTGTTGTCATCAAAAAGCATTAAAAAAGCAATTAATTGAATGACATACAGATTCATTTTTTTCCCAGGAAACAAACAGCAGCCAATCAGAAACAGCTATCAATTTAACATTAAAATCTTAATCAAACAACAACCAATCTGTCACCATGGCCAGGAATGACAGGGCTGTCGTGGCAGTTTGGCTTATGGGGATGGACTATGTGTTTTAGGTGGTGACTACTCCTGTTATAGAGGAGAGGAGGAGGAGAAGAAGAGAGACATTCTATATCGTCTGTGCTTTGCTGCTGTATATATCGTAAGAACATACATATTTGATTGAGTCTTCACCTCGTTATGGGCAGGCTTGTGCAAAATTCAGAATTTCAGAATTGGCCTCCATTCAATTCATGAATTGGAATTTGAATTGAATTGACTCCATCCCACAGGAAGTTGAATTGGAATTGGAATTGGAATGGCAGGAAGTAGAGTTAAATTCAAAGCAATTCAAAGAAATTCCATACAGTCACACAACAGAAAGAATGTGTTGAGTCTCGCATGCATTCAGTGTTAGGAAGGTTACTTTGGAAATGTAATTGCTTACTTTTATATGTTACCCATTATACATGTGGTTTGGATTACTTTATTTTGATTACTTTATCAATGCAAAGCAATTTCATTTCAATTTGATTAGTAACCAATTGAATTACAGATTTTACCTCAGTACTACAACTAAATACAATTATATTGATTTTGTAATTTAATAAAATAATTTAATTACATGCAACTAGTCACTCCTCAACCCTGTATACATTTTGTTCTAAAATATAGATAATGATTAAATTCTTGAAATAAATTATCCACTCAATGTTGATTATTTAGTTTTGTTCCTATGTAATTTTCATTTTAAAGTAATCACACAAACACAAAGTTGTTGTAAATGCAGTTATCATTTATTCCAATGCAAAACTCAGTGAGCAACACTGTTGCATCTCATTCTCAATAGCTCCTCAAATGTTTTATCATTGAAAAACTGAATTATTTGTTCTGTGAACAGAGCTTTTAACATTTATTGCTGGGGGAAAATATATCCTTTTAATGTTTACAATCTAGTGGTAGCATGAGACGAAATCTACAACCCACACAAGTAGCTCAGGTAGTGCAGCTCATCCAGGATGGCACATCAATGCGAGCTGTGGCAAGAAGGTTTGCTGTGTCTGTCAGTGTAGTGTCCAGAGCATGGGTACATCAGGAAATGTGGAGGAGGCTGTAGGAGGGCAACGGCCCGCCAGCAGGACCCCTACCTCCGCCTTTATGCAAGGATAGGCAGGAGGAGCACTGCCAGAGCCCTGCAAAATGACCTCCAGCAGGCCACAAATGTGCATGTATCCACTCAAACGGTCAGAAACAGACTCCATGAGGGTGGTATGAGGGCCCGACATCCACAGATGGGGTTTTGTTTACAGCCCAACACCGTGCAGGACGTTTGGTATTTGCCAGAGAACACCAAGATTTATAAATTCGCCACTGGCATCCTGTGCTCTTCACAGACAAAAGCAGGTTCACACTGAGCACATGTGACAGACGTGACAGAGTCTGGAGATGCCGTGGAGAACATTCTGCTGCCTGTAATATCCTCCAGCATGACGGCTTTGGCGGTGGGTCAGTAATGGTGTGGGGTAGCATTTCTTTGGGGGGCCGCACAGCCCTCCATGTGCTGGCCAGAGGTAGCCTGACTGCCATTAGGTACCAAGATGAGATCCTCAGACCCCTTGTGAGACCATATGCTGGTGCGGTTGGCCCTGGGTTCCTCCTAATGCAAGACAATGTGGCTGGAGTGTGTCAGCAGCTCCTGCAAGAAAAGGCATTGATTCTATGGAATTGCCCGCCCGTTCCCCAGACCTGAATCCGATTTAGCACATCTGGGACATCATGTCTCGCTCCATCCACCCAGGGCAGCTGACAGGGGGGGACAACCGGGTATGTTGTCCCGGGCCCAGTCCTGAGGGGGGCCCCAAATTTTGTTTTTGCACAGTCATTTTTTTAGCGGGGGGCCCAAAATGTGGAGTTTGTCCCGGGCCTACAGATTTCTGTCAGCAGCCCTGCATCCACCAATACCCACATTGCACCACAGACTGTCCAGGAGTTTGCAGATGCTTTAGTCCAGGTCTGGGAGGACATCCCTCAGGAGACTATCCGCCACCTCATCAGGAGCATGCCCAGGAGTTGTATGGAGGTCATACGGGCACGTGGAGGCCACACACACATCTGAGCCTCATTTTGACTTGTTTTAAGGACATTACATCAAAGTTGGATCAGCCTGTAGTGTGGTTTTCCACTATGATTTTAAAAGTGACTACATATCCAGACCTCCATGGATTGATAAATTAGATTTCCATTGATAATTTTGTGTGATTTTGTTGTCAGGACATTCAATTATGTAAAGATGAAATAATTTCATACGATTAGTTCATTCATTCAGATCTAGGATGTGTTATCTTAGTTTCCCCTTTTATTTTTTTCAAGTGTATATTGACGTTGTGCAGTTCCAATGTCCGTTGTATTCAGCAGTTCCAATTCAGTCCATCCTCTTCGCTCCTGTTCATTAAAACATCACAAATGCCCCTCCCTGCTCTGGTGTCTGTTTCTCTCCTCACTACAACACCAACTGTGACACAATCAGCAATGCCAAACAATCATTCTTATCAATTGTTCCAACGAATAACAAGCTGGCACTTATCAACGGGCAGTGTCCAAAATTTACTTTTTGGCTCACCTGCAAGGATGACTAGTAGATTAAAAAAATCCATCAGCCAGGCATAGGGCCCTATTTTAATGATCTGAAAAGATTCAAACGCAAAATGCAAGTGACTTTGTGGGCAGATCTTGGGCGCTGTTATACCGGCAGGATAAAATACTCTTGCGATGCAAATCTAAAATGGGTAGGTCTAAAGTAGCTACATTAGTCATAGGTGGGGTTTGGGCGTAACGTGCAATAAACCAATCAAGAGCATCATCTCACATTCCCTTTAAGAGCAGGCGCACTTTTAATGTAGAATTAAGTCACATGCATAGCTTTGTCATATAGAAAACAACAGTTTTTAAGCCAGTAGTCTACACACCATAGAAAAACATTAAAACTGAGCACCATAACACGTTACACTAAACAGGTACTGACTGATAGCCATGGTATATGACACTATATACACGGGTATGGCATTACATCAATTTCTACTGCTCTAATCATGTTGGAAACAGGTTTTATAAAAGTAATAAAGCATGTTGGGGTTAATTGATAGATTGAAAATAGCTAAATTTTAATGACACAACAACCAGTTGTCAAACCACTTTCATACAATCAATTCATTGACCTGTACAGACACTTTTTACACCTGATTTACAAATGCTTAGTAATCTAGCTAGCTATTGGTAGACAGGTTATGAGCTAAATAGAATTTATATGAGCAGACAGTGTGAAAAATGACTTAGAATAAGCCCTGTTTTTTTTACCTTAAAACTATGGCAAGCAGCTTGGCTATAAGTGACATACCTGGATGGGACACACCACAGGATGGCTTAGCACCATCTTGTGGTCACACTGGGACATTATTCATTATATCCAATTCACTATTCTGTGTTAACCACCTAAATTACCACCAGCTGATCCCTGTCTCCAATTAAGTGTGTGTATTTAATGTTGCCCTTTGCTTGTGTGTCAATGTGGATGTATCCCTGGATGTAAGCTTCTAGCTTACAGTTGCTGAATTTGCAATGATATTTGATGAAAGAAAAGAGAAGTTTTGTGCACTGCCTGTAAGAAAGCCTGTCAAGATCAGCCAACTGCATTGCCATCTTGATGTAGCCTAATGCAGCTCAGAACAGCAAATTATTCACATCAGAGAAGTAGTTCAGTGCTGTTCTCCTCTGACATCTGAAGTGAGTTTGTATGTATAAAATAGGCCTTTGTTCGGTAGCTACCGAAAGTAGAAAAACAATGGACTCCTTGTAGCTAAACAAGCATAGCAGAATTTGCTGCACAACAGACTACTTAAAAAGTTACACGTTCTTAAAAATAACCATGCATAACCAAGTACAAACAAGTTTATATATAATCGTTCTATTAGTAGCCT
The DNA here is from genome assembly GCA_016801145.1 of Umbra pygmaea. NCBI lineage: Eukaryota > Metazoa > Chordata > Actinopteri > Esociformes > Umbridae > Umbra > Umbra pygmaea. Next base: position 7,865 of record JACXGM010039743.1, read on the forward strand.
AATCACAATTAACTGTCTAGTTAGAACTGGCTAAAGCCAAACACACCACCAGTCTCCTATTACTCAAGAGCCATTGAGAGAGAGAGAGAGAGAGAGAGAGACAGTTGCATTAATGGAGGTTAATAAATGATAAAGTCACGTGGTACGGTCACGTGGTTCATGGGTCTCTCAAACGTTCCAAGCGGGTGATTTTAATACATTGAAGTCTATGGGAGCAGCTGTAACAACAGCGATTTTTGGAATGATCCATAATATGAAAGCTGTTTGAAGTGCTGTAAATTGATAATTTAGATAATTAATATTAACAACATGGCATTGCAGCGTATTATGGTAAAAACTACATGAAATTAGAAGGTTATAGTGACTAAGAGGCGTGTTGCTGCCTATTAGTCATATTGATGGCTGCTTTAGCTAGCTAGTATTTTTATAAGAATTAATGATTTTCATAAGAAAGGCATTGTATTTGTATGTATCAATATGTTTGATCACACACAGACAATCAGTATGGTAGACAGTATAATTATCAATTTACTATAAGAACATCTTGTAATGGAATAGTATCAGAAATGCATCAAGCTGTAATGAAATGTATTAAATGGTAGGGGCCTGACATTTTTAAAAGGTCCTGGAACTGTGCCACTATTGTCTATATTGTCTATATATAAGTCAACCCATATTATTAACATAAGGGTGTGATCAGCTGACGTCCTAGAATAAGTTATATTGGGAAGTTTTGGAAAAGCCCTCCCAAGGGGTTGGCATAAAGTGACGTCATGTGTGATATAAAACTGAGTGTAACCCTTAGATTTGGAGTCCACTTGACCCTGGGGAGTTGACTCGACTTTACTGATCTGTCATTATGGTGATTTGTCATTAAAGTAAATTTGGATTCCCAAAACCTCTTGTACAGTTTCTCTGTTTTGCAGTACAGGAGGAAACTTTTGGGCTTCTCCTGCCACGACACTTCACTGTATCATACCTCGAAACTCGCTGTTGTCTTAAATTTTTTGTACTTTCAGATAACGTCAACAAAGGTAAATAATGATCCATTATGATTCTCTTCAAGTGCTTCGAATCAAATGACTGATGCCAGTTTATGGCAATCATGTGTACAGCAAACATGATGATCAGTTTACTGTCATTTATTATAAAAGAAGTTACTTGACAGCAATGCAAACGTCATCAATTTATGTTCAGTAAATGGCTGTTCTTTATTAAGTATACCTTTATTGTACTATTGCACACAAAGGCTTATACTTCAATACATTAAATATACAATAAAATGACTATAAAAAAGCAAGTGCATTAATATCAGGTGCATCAATGCACAGTAAAGGAGTGCATAGTAAGCTTGCCGTAGAGTAAAAAGTGTTAAATCATCCTATACTAAACCTCATGCGATTTGAAACACAGATTAAGTTTTTCAAATTAAAGGACAACTCCGGCGCAAAATGAACCTGGGGGTTAATAACACATTGCTACCGAGTCGACCGTTCTCTGGGATATGTTTTCATGCTAATCGAATGTGCCCACAAACTCTGTGCTACGTGAGCTGAACTGTAAGCATTTTGTGTTTTCGCATTGCCAGCTGTAAGTCTTGCTCATTGATCTGCATGAATGACCGCAAAACCTCTTGCCATTGATTCCAAGTCACAGTTCAGCTCACGTAGCACAGAGTTTGTTGTTTGACTGATCGAGTCTGTTTCCGAAGATGGCGGCTGCCTTGTAGACACGAACGGTAATGTCTTTTAAACTATTTTTCTAATAAAGGCTGTAGCGTGGCTGCTGAACTCTCTAGCTGTAGCGTGGCTACTGAACTCTCGAGCTGTAGCGTGACTACTGAACTCTCGGGCTGAAGAGTGGCTGTTGTTGACTCGGGCTGTAGCATAGCTCGAGCAGTGACATCTAGCAATGACCCAATGGTGACACCTACTGGTGGTTCAGTGGCGAAATCCATGCACTCAGCAATATCTTAGGTATCTGCTGGGCAGCAGCCATTTTGATAGCTGCTTGGGAGCAGCCATCTTGGGTAGCTGCTGTGGTGGAATTTCCATATATAATGCATTATACTTTTCATTAAATATGTGTGGACCAATAGGATGCCTTATATCTATACCCTGAGTGTCACGGTGAAGTATTGAACAATATATTAATTATGTAATCAATATATTAATCATGTGTTTAATCAAATGATATGTTAAACAATACATTATGAATGACTTTTGAGTATTATGAACATACCTATATTGGAAACATATGAGCTGGAAAACACATGTATTGAAATACTATTAGAGCCTGTTAGAACTAGAGGCCTTGAAGGCCTCACTGTTTTTGTAGACAGTATAATTATTAATCTGCTATTAGAACACCTGGTAGTGCAATAGTATCAAATCACAACGGTGCATTTTAATACCCTCAAGCAGGAGGCCTCAAGGCCACAACTGTTGGGAGTAAACAGGCCTGAAAGCTTCATTGTTTAAGGAGTTCTGGGTTCTGTGCCACCAAGTACATCATGGGATGTTCCTGTCAAGGACATCCGAGAGCACGTGTACACACGTGTGAACACATTAACATAAATTAACATAAAGGGATGACCAATTACATCATGGTTTGAAATAGTGAAAGTCAATGGTTGAAA